>NQII01014217.1:10457-26207 GCA_002778355.1 Clitarchus hookeri | reverse complement strand
GTGGCAACTTGACATATACGAAATAAACAATGTGCCATTTACAAAATCCTGTATCAGCTGATGCATGAACAAATGAAAATTAATATTACGTCATCTATTCTGACTGCACTGCAGATGCACATCAGACAAGCAGAAAATACAAGGATAAGAAAGTGTTCCTAGAATAATTAATACATTTTATTTTGCGTGGTCACAAAACAGCTGTCGATAGTGTTGCAAACAAAACTTCGGGTTAACGTAGTAATGTAATGAAATGCAAATTAAACACAATTTCAAACATTGGGAGTTCTTTTTTTGTTATATTCCTACTCACCAAGCCATCCATACATGCTTGATATTAATTCCAAAAGTCTATAAAACTATCACAGGGTATTGTTGAATTATTTTTCAAATAATTTGATGAAATATATTTCAAACTTGTGTAGTTTCGAGCCAGTAATAGGAGAAAAGTGAAATTTAAAAAAGATGGGATCAAGAGGATACTGGCTGCTTACCTGTTAAACATGCTCAGCTGACAAAATGCCCTGCCAAGCAGTCCCGAAACATTACCAGCAAGAAAAAAATAGTTTTCTTGTGTCAAATATATTTACAAACGGATGCCAATGGTTTTATTTTTTTACGAGCTCTGTATAATTTTTAAAGTAACATAAGTATTTTTGTTAAGCGCGATTTTGATTACAAGTAATTCCTATTGGGCCGGTTATCATTACACGCCATGTTCTTCTCTTCCCGAAAACCCATCTCGTTTCCGTGTTGTTACTATAATATATTAATAAAACAAAGAAAATGGATCTTGCATGGGTAGTTTTTAAGCAATTCTTAAGTTATTCCACACCACATATTTCCAACTCTAGCTGTTTAGTATCAATAATAGCAGAATAACTGGTTTGCAAAAGTTGTTTACGAGTTTTTTGGTGAATGAAAGTCCATTGTCAAGCAAGTTCCCTGAATTACTTATTTCCAGTCTTAACATAATAGCGTCCAAACTTCCAAAGTGTGCAACAACTACAATTACAGTCTCGCAAATGTTAACTCAGATTAGCTGTTTCTAATCAATTAAAAAAGTTAAATAATTCATTTTTTGCAAGGTTTTCTATTTTTATCAGATACAAATTTTTTTTGAGATGTAAATTCCTTAATAATGTTTACCAATACAATAGCAAGTGGATAAGCTGACAGAGTGTTAATAAAATATACAGCCACCACTTGATGCACCAGCTGATGTTGACAGGATACATAAAAGAAAAGTAAATATTGATACTACTTTCGTTGAACTGTCAAAATCTTGATGGGTTGTTAAAGACAGTAGATGTGGATTCTGATTAACCGCCTTGCGCCCTTGTCCACTTACCCTTGCGCCCTTCGCGAGATATAAGCCCTTGTCCTTTTCAGGAAGAAGTGTGAATCTCCTAATTCGGACACCCTAATTAGTTTGTTTCTCGATTAATGACCGACCAATGTGACAGTCTCTGTTGTTTACACCGAAGCCAAGATGAGGATTTCACGTGTTTGTTATAAAGTTTTCATTTGCAAGCAAACAGTTTCATCCACAGACTATTCTACAAATAAAAACAGCAGAAAACATAAAACCATTTATAATATACAAATATTTACTAGTTTTCAGTTTTTTCGAAGACTGTTCATCACCCAAAGATAAACTGTGAACAAACAGCGGTAAAATTCTACTTGAGGGGCTTTCCTGAAAATAAGAAAAAAAACTCCAGAAAGTGGTATATTTCGACTCTACTAATAACGTAGAACACGAATATATTGGGGGCATGGCTTTAAAATAAGTACAACATATTTTAAAAAATTGAACAAGTTTGTGAGGTGACTGTTTCTGACAGTTTGTTTACGTTTTGAACGAAACGTTTTATGCCAACAAAAGTTGTTTAAATGAATTCAGCATAGCTTACNCAAACAGCAAGAAATAGTAAGAGCATCGAAAAACTATCTACGGCAAGAGACACGTGCCCTTGGCTGAAGGAGATATTCTTAGGGTGCATTCGTGCCCTAGATGTGAATTCAGACAGCGAATCTGAAGTCACATCCTAGATGAACTTTTCTAGGGCACAGAGCCAGTTAAGGGCCCTTGGCATGTGAATTCAGACACGGCCTAAGTAATATTGTTAGTGTTCAGATATGTTGCATCACTATCACATGAAAGGGCGATTTATAAGAGTTCATGCTATGTTTCAAGAAACTGTACTGTAGGAGAGCTAATAAAAACTTATTTTAACCTATTTTCTTTTTTTTTCTTGCAATTTTCCCGCCCTGAGCTTTATAGCACTCCTGAAAAAAATTTACGGCAATTATTAAGATTAGGGACTTTTCTGAAAACACACAAAAAAAAAAAAAATCAAAATTATGATATATTTTACTCTACTAATCATGTAGAACACAAACATACTAGAGGCGTAGCTTTAAAATAAGTACAACAAATTTAAAAAAATTGAACAAATTTGCGAAATTAGTAGTATAGCCAGTTTGTTTACGTTTCTGAACGAAACGTCCTATACCAATAAAAATTGCATTAATGGGTTCTGCACAGCTTACCTTGTTCATATTCAAGAGGGCGTAATGTTAAAATAAGTAGAACATATTTGAAAAACTTGCAAAATATGTTTGTTTACGTATATTACTGCCAGAGGAATTACACCAGCCCCCTACGAAGGTGAATCAATTTACAATTCTTTTGGTGTTTTTTACGGTTCCTTTAAATCCCTACAATCCTACATTCATAGTTTAGTGTAAAACCCAAACATCCTAGGTTAGTTTAAAAATGTAAAATAGTGATTCACCCATCGTGGGGTTAGGTTCTGTTAGGTTAGGTGGGCACATATTACGAAACTAGTCGGACGTTAATGCCCCCAGTATATACGTGTTCTGCATCATTAGTGGAGTGGAAATATACAATTTTCCACGATATATTTTTTTTACAGAAAAGCCGCTAAACTTAATAATTACCAAATGTACAATCTTAAGGATGAATTAAAAAATGCCCTTTGTGAGTGATTGTTTTTAAACTGCGGCCTCTTTTAACATTCAGAAATGGCAGCACAATTTCAATATCTATAAGATAAGGCAGTCATCAAACAGCCGGTACTCCTGTACGCGACATGCGGCTCGCCTTAGCTTGGCGCACGTCCTGTCAAGTGGTGAATAACAAATATAAACTACTCTCTTAACACTTTTAGTCACATTAAACGAAAACACAATTAATAATATCGCCTACATACTTGCTTATGTTTTATTTTCTCTTTAGCGCGGTAAGCTTTTTCCAGGATTTCATTTGGTTTTGACCTCTTAGGTTTTGAGTTCCTTATTCCCAGAGAAATGCCAATCGGTCCATACCAAAACCTAAAAAAATAAGCACAAATCATTAATATTCCTGTAGAGTTAAGAATTATATTACCGTTTAAGACGCACACAGCATTGAAATTACCTTTCCATCACATATCTTAGCAGCAGTAAGCAGGCGGCTAGTGGCAATGGAATCAAGAGGTGCCGATGATCTGCATACGCTACTTCGTCATTAGGTTCAATATCTTTCCACGTAATATTAGGTGGTAGCCAAATATCAGGATCCCAAAACCCATCAATTATAGCCCGAAACACAGACATACTTGCAAACCAAAACACGAAACACGCCCACAAGCTAACCGCATCCACATGCCACTCTCAACTCCGGCGCTCCATTCAAAAGTTACTTGTACCACTGTATCTACACAAATTATTCTTCAAAACGTTTCGCACACTCTCACTTTTTTTTTTGGTTTTGTTTCTTCCGTTGCTACTAACTTAAGATAACGACACTTTTAACTGTATTCGGTGACTCAAGACAGACGCTTCAGGCTACCGGCGTAGGACTACGTACTGTCGACAAAAAGTAGGGAAGCAAAGTGATAGCAATATCCATTCCAAATTTAATCATATTTATTTACTTTAATTAGGCTCTTAGTTAACTTTCACGAAATTAGAAAAAAGAGTAAACTTAAAAAAGTTAGAAATATAAAACATATTATTATAGTCATGGGTATTTTTTTTCTTTTAATTCTACGAAAATGCGCCTGGCCTTAATTTTACGCCTGTACAGCCAAAATTACACTAAGAGCCGGTTTTACCACAACCTGTTAATTTCCCGGTCAAAAATATAAGAATTCTGTTTTACGCTTAGAGAAAATACATGGGGCATTATTCATTGTCAGATCTTTGTCCAAGGATAAACCTGAGATAATCTTCCCAGGAGATGGTCTGATGTTAGTCGGGATTAAGGGTGGACTAACAATATTGATAAACCCCGACTATATTATTTTATGCGGTAATATGGACGACAGCCTAGACCACGCCCTACACCAAAAATAGGAGAAAGACAAATAAATGTTAATATCCACCGGAAAACGAACAAGGAACAATACCACACGGTATCACAAATACTATTTTTCCCGGTTGTAGACCATCAACAATGGAGAAAAAAACGCCAATGGAATAAGGTATAGCAAGGTAGGAGAGAGTGGGTCACCTAGGAAATCTAACAGGACACCAAACTCTCAAAATACCATAACAATAATATACTGCTCAAGTAAAAACTGAGCGAAAACATTATAAACTACCCGAGGGTCATGAAAAAGTACCTAACATTACCTGAGTGGTCAGATATAGTAATGAGGACATCGTCCCGCGACTTTGTTAAGAAAAATCACAATATGACACAGAATTCCTATTTAGATTAGAATGGGTGCCAGCCCACTGGGTGAGCACGAAGTCACAGTTCTCAGGATCGTGGGCTGAACGACCACGTGGCTGTATCCCCTAACACACACTGTACAAATTTACAGGAAAACATAATATGTAGCCAGGGTATTCAGGCTCCCCAGTACGCCTTATAAATTAAGGATGCCTCCTTGTGGCGTCGATTACTTCCTGGATAAGGCCAGGGCCCGAAATACAACAGAAAAATGAGATCTCAAATGTTTTGGTGATGTGAACCGCGCATTCACGAGCCCTTTATTCCCACTATGACAGCCGCAGACGTGCCCAGACACCAGACACACCACACCGACAAACTTGTGGGCGTGAATGAAGGTGTGCATAATAGTATCACTGCAATTGCGTTAGTGTTTCCAATTTATTCCGTGTTATTATTTCCTCAGGGTATCTATTATTAGCATCAGTGTATTTCATCAGGGTATTTATTAATAGAGTCAGTGTATTTATTCAGTGTGTATAATTAATATCATTTTTGTTGTCATCATGGAAGACAATCTACACAGTCACAGCCAGAGACATTTGACATTTTACATTTGGCAGTACTGTGGCTGGTACGATAGAAACATTTAGAATTAATATAATCATTTTTATTGTGTATTTGTTTAAGGGAACATTATGTCATCTTAGGTTAATTTAATTCATGTAACTTACTTTCATCTCATTATCATTTTTTAGTGTATCTTATACTTCATCGCATACCCGCGTGACGTCGGCTGCGCTAAGGTAGCGGAAGCCGGGCCATGTTTCCCTTCCCCCCCTTCCCAACAAGTTCTCGTCAGCACTTCAACGCATCCAGATGTGTAAGTCTCTCGCTCCGCAGAGGCCCTTGGTGAGGACATCATCAGTTGAACTCATATCCATTGGCATCGACGTCACAAACCGCATCATTGTTTTATTTGTTATAGCACCGAGGGGAGCGCGATGTTATTCTTATCGGAGAATTATTAAGTGCATTCATGTTTTACATTGTAAAGACCACGTGGTCGCTCGCAGTTTCCGAGCCATTAAGGCCTCGTGTTTTGTATTATAGCTGTGTGTGCAGTAAGGAGTCTCAGGTAATAAATACCTCCACAAGCATCTTTTGTAAGTGTTTTATTTGTAATTAATTAAGGTGTGCGAGGCGGCCTACAGCCTCGCCATCGTGTGTGACGGAGTGTTGACCAGAGTCCCCTAAGCCATCGACCAAAACGATTCTCATCTCATCAGCTCACCACAGAGCTGTGGCGCCGGGCACATAATTATTACACCATCAACTCTGGTAACACCGCGTGTCAAGTTGGCTGTCCCAACTCGGGACAGGAAATTCACGTAGCCAATCTTGACCACATTATTGGTTAACTCAAATTTATTATATTGCCGATAGTGTACACAGTTACATGTATGGAATGCTAATTAAAGCGGACCTGACTTACAAGGCCTGCAGCGGCCGTTACTGTACAAAAAGGTCAAGAATGGGGCAAAAACTTACAATAAAAATTGAAACCTCCGGATTCGGTAAATTGAGCTGACGGAGGGGAGCTGCGAACACGAGGAAGACTGTTGGTAATGAAATAAAAGTTCCAAAAAATACGTTAGCCTATTGCAGTTAAGTCTTCAGAACAAAGTATGAAAGTCCCCGGCGAAGCAACACATTTGCAGCACCTAAGACCTGTGGAATCAGACTTCCGAAAGCTCGCTCCACTCCGCGAGGTAATTTAATTAACTGACCTTATTAACATAGAACTTGAAACATATACACATAAAACACTGAAACATTCCGAGTGAGTTTTCTTAATATGTAGAGAAATCAGATTTTTTAATTAAGCACTAATTTAAACGCAAAACATGATTATGTGGTGCCTTGCAGAGTACATGGGAAATTTATCTCTATTAAGTTTTAGGGCACACTATGACTGGAATGGACATGTTTAAAGAAAGACTAATTATTTCCCACGTCACTAATTGGCTTGATTAGACACACAATTACACTCGGAAAATTATATAGAACACTTCATATACCATAGCCTTGCTACGCTACACCTCCTTAAATATGCATGTGGAATGCATTTATTCTGAGATTACTTCGCATTCCCCTAAGGGCGAATTTCACGAACATTTGCCTGTGAGCGATAAATTCGAATGCTATTTACTACACATTCTAACACTTGATTCCTATCCAAATACACAGATCTCTCTAGAGACACCAGAGTCATTCGGTTGGATCACTCGGTATCGGGTCTTGATGTGCGTGTTCCGAAGGCCGCACTGAATCAGCAACTGTGGGCCGATGATGTGATGACAGTGGCCATGCCGGACCACGCAGCAGTGGTCCACGTCAAATACCCTACCCTCCGGGAAGCCACTGTCACGGCAGTTAGGAGCGACTCAAGGCCGCATGGTGGTGCTGGTGATTGAGCGGAACCTCGGCCGCGGGCTCAGCAGTTTCGGGTAGATGAGCTGTACAGAGCCGGATCGCCCTACTACAGGGATGCATGCCAACTAGTGTCGGTTCAACTTATCCTTGGCAGGTGAGATCTTACTGGTTCGGCATAGTCGGTCGGCTGGTTCTATACCTACTCGGCAGGTTGGTGGCCCTGCCACCATCGAGATGGTGCAGCTGCTACTGCTGCTGTTGCGGTACCTCTGCATTGAGGGCGGTGTGGCCGCCAAGCTGAGGAGATGATCGACCCGGAACTGAACCTGGCCACCAATGAGTCGCGTGACCTGGCAGTCTGGAACGGGGTACTTTGGGGTGTGGGTGTTACCCGGTGGGGCATCTGGTGGTCGGTTTTCATTCCGGGCGGTCTCCGTGTAGTCGGACGTCCCCACAGCTTGTGATGTCGCCATGGCAGTTGACAACCCAGATGTCCTTGAGGCCATCGGTGCTGTTGGACCTGTAGGTCCACAGGTGTCTTATGCCAGTGATTGCCATCCTGTATCGGTCGGGACTATTTAATTGGGTTGCTTCTGAATGTGGTTAACTTGGGGCACCATAGCAATATATTTAGAAACCACCATTTCGGTGGTCAAGAAGAAATTTAACTTGTCTTCGTGTACCCATCTGGATTATATAGTTGGTCTTCCCAACCCTTTGTACCACTGTGATGGGTCCACTCCAGCTGGGGGTGAACCCAGGGCAGAAATTGGGGCGGGGGAGGCCGACTGCTGGTGTTATCACACATAGACATGATGTGCAATTTGCAGCTCATTCGGGGGCCCTGTGGTTTATGGCAGAAATTGTGTGATGTACTGTTCCTGTTGTTCCCTGTCCCATTTGATTGTCTGCTGGTGGTGTCCTTCTCATGTCTCAGTTACTGAGGGTCCTGAGTTAGTGGTCGATTGTGGGTATGGATTTTCCCCGGGTCGTGCCAGACCGTGTCCGTATAGTAATTCTGCATGCGAGTGGCCCGTGGCTTCGTTCTGTTGGTTTCTCAGGCAGAACGGTTTCTCTGGGTCGTGGGTGGCCTAGGTAGTATTGTCTTCCCCACGCGAAGCCAGAACTGGGTCTTGAACCGTTAGTTCGTTCGTTGTGTGGTATACTGCCGGCCACTTGGTGCAGTGTTCCCGCCATTGCTTTCCCCTGAACTGTGGTCCGTTGTCGCAGATGTTAACCCTGGGTTACCCCAACTGGCGAATAAATGATTCTGCAATGCTCCCACTACGTTTTTAAAGGGGATGGGATAAACCTCGCATGACCTGGTGCACAAATCCATCACCACAAATAAAAATCTTGTCCTGTTTGTAGGGCGGTGATACGGTCCCATCAGGTTCAAGGTAATGGTCCCGAAGGGTTTCTCTGGTATGCAGAGTTGCTGTTGAGTAATGTCATTGGTGCAGAACATTTTCAGGGGAATACATGTTTTGCAGACAATTACAAATTCCCACACTTGTCGGGTCATCCCTGGCCAGAAATAGTGTGCTAGTCTGTTCTGATTGGTTTGCGCGGCTCCCGGGTGTCCTGCCAGGCAGCTGGCGTTTGAGTGTTCCAGGACGAACGTTCGTCCCTCCTCTGGGATGTATGTTTTCAAGTTCCCCTCTCCCCCTGTGGGCCAGGACTCTTGGCAGTTATCAACCGCCCACCAACTTGCCGGTTGTTCTCTTACACAATGCGCCCGGCACTCACTGACATCTGCGGACAGTTGTGCTGCGAGTACTCGTTTGTATATCGTATCACTTGTTAGGTCTTGGTTGGCATTACTCGTGCCTACAGTGATGTGATGTAACCGGGCAACCAGAGGACTGTCTGGTGAGAATAGGACTTCCCACTCGTCTTCATCATGTGATATTTCGGTTGTACAGGACGTAAGGGAAAGGGAGTCGGCTAGTTGGTTTTCTTCGCCCTGAACATGTTCCAACACAAAATCATAAGCCTGTAAAAACATGGACCATCACGACAGTTTTATGTGACAGTGCTCATGTTATGCAGCCACATTAAACACATATTGTCGGTCCTCAATGCGAATCGTTGGTACTCTAGGTGTTGGCAATAGTGTTTTAGTGTGCATACAATAGCCATGCATTATCTCTCTTTCATGTGGTAGTTGCGTTTGCATGGGGCAAACTTCGCGCTGCTATAGTCTATGACCATGTGTTCCCCATCATCAACATTTTGAAATAGAACCGCGCCAAGCCCCTCTTGACTGGCATCTGTTTGCATATATAAATGCCTCTGAGGGTCTAAACGGGACAGTTTGTCCCATTGTTGGAATCTGTGTTTGATTTATTCGACCATATTTTGGGCATCGTCGCTCCATTGGAAATGCCGCTGGGTTGACAATGGGCGGTTAGTGGGGTTGTTACCGTGGTGAAGTCTTGTATGCAGCACCTTAACAATTTTATAAGACCGAAAAAGTTTCGCCGGCATTTGTGCATGTCGCATGTGTGATAGTCTTGAATTAGCCTCAACTGTTGGTGGTTAGGTTGGATAACCTCGGCATCTACCACGTGGCCCAAGTATTGAAGACATGTTTTCCCTATATGACATTTTCCATTGGCAAATGTTAACCCATTGATAGCTAGTCGCTCCAAGATGAGGGATGGGTGTTGTATGTGTTATTCCAACATTTTCGACCAGATCACAACATCGTCTAGGTATGCGATCGTACACCCCCTATCAGACCATCCAGGATGCGGACCATCATGCTCTGGAAGGTGGAGGGGGCGATATTCAGCTCAAAGGGCATGACATATAATTGAAAACGGTGGCCATCGGAGGCCGTGAATGCGGTCTTGTGATTGTTTTCGGGTCATACTGGTACTTGCCAATAGCTGCTTCTCAGGTCAAGTGAAGATAAAATCTTGGCACCCCTAACATGTTTAGTGCGGAGTTCACACTGATTAAAGGTGGGGGTGTATTTTCAGTAACTTGGTTGAGCAGGCGGAAGTCCACGCAAAACCTCCAGCTCCCATCTTTCTTGGGGGCCGGATTGATAGCTGAATTGTAATTGCTTTCCGAGAGTTCTATTACCCCATCCCTGATCCTTTCCTAGATTGGTTGATTAATGATCCTCAGGTGATAAGGATTATTATTACGAGGGGCAGACCAGAGGGTTTCAACTTTAGTGTGTGGTATCGCATGTTTTGCCATACTCGTTCTTTTAAGGGGTCTGCCATGGCAAATACATCCCGATGTTTGGTCAGGACTCGCTGTATCGCGTCCATATGTTCTGCAGGCGATGGCAAGGTCGAATAACTCTAGTTGGACAGATTGTTCGCTGTTTTCTCTGCGATGCCCTTCGGTCAAACCGAAGTGAATGCAGTCCATGTCGATTTCAATAATGGCATTGTGTTGTCTAAGCCACAGCAACCCTAGAATCAGGTTCTTTCGTATCTAGCCATACGAGGGCGATAATATCCATAGAACAGTCACCAATATGTATTTCCACTTGGACTTCACCCAAACTTTCGCTAGTCCCATTCAACCTGGCCAATTGTACGATTTGTTTGAACCTGGTGATCAGCTGTTGGCCTATTAACACCGCCCACATGAAGTTATGCAACGTGGCCGTATCGATTAAGCTACGATATTCCACTCATCCAAGCGTATGGGCATCCTGATCAGCGGATCACTGGTGGAGCTATCCTGGCCTAGGTAATGGTGGATCTGTTCGTTTTTGGTAGTTTCGGGAGTTCTAGTCGCGACAATGGCAGAGAGGGTGGCCCCAATTTGCCCTTTTCCGCTTTGTCGTTTCCCTGCGGTTCACTCGCCTAGTTCGGACAAATTTTGTTCCAGTGGTATTGTTCGTCCTTACATATGCGGCAGCGAGGCAGGTTTGGTGGGCTCTTCCCACTATTAATATCACAGATTTTTAGATTGTCCCTTATGCCACTCTTCCCTTCGGATGTCCAGGTGTCCACAGTATTGCGCCACGCCTCTGTCCTCCCGCCTTGACTGCACACATTTAAATTAGCAGCCCTGCCCTTCTCCATGTCTCATGCTACATTCACGGCTGTTCTTAGGAAGTGTTGTGTTTCGTTGAACACTAGGGGGCATAAAGCCGGTCGGTATTCGTGTCTCACCATTTCCACGATCGTTTCGAGCTTATCTTCCTGCGGGAGATGTGGATAATGTCTGTTTGCTAGACTTCACTTTCGGCTTACGAATATGTCCAGGTCTTCGATGGCGCCTTGTTCCTAGGTAAACAAGGTGACCTGTAGTTTTAAAACGGTATACGCGTTCAGGTATCTGGCCATAAATTTGTGTAGGAATTGTCCCCAGGACATGTCGTATTATGTGGCGAACCCACACCATTCTTTCTCTTCCCCGAGTTGTTGGTTCCCGATGAAACTCGCCCACTATTCCTCTCTAACTCCACACCATTGTAAACGGGTAGTGCACTCTTTGAGGAATGCGCGTGCATCCCTAGCTCTCTGGCCGGAAAAGACTGGGAGTGTCTGAAATTTGGCAGGTGTCACGTAATTCCTCCCGGTTAGACTTTTCCTGTCTCGGGGGATGATGACTCTGGTATTTTGAACTGTGTACCGCCATATTCTAAAATACTCTGCCATGCGGACATGGATGGCATGAGTTCTGTTCAGTAGGTTTGTTGGTTATGTAATCGCAGCACAGGTTGGGTGAACTTATTACTTTTCCTTTATATTCGTGTGGGTTTCGGTATGGTCCCATACCAGCCTGCGTACTTTTGTTAGCACTGTTTACACTAAAATGTTCCCTCGAGAACCGCATGCCATTCCGCTGTGGACTCACAATATTCTGCCCGACGCATTGTTCCATGGTTGTTGTTTGTGTAATCATCGGTTTCTGGATCAAGCTTGTGCTCTGGGAGTTCTGGCTGGGACGTTGTCCAATGTTACGTACAAAGCAAGCACTGGAACTGATGGTGTCGCAGCGTAAACCATTCTATATGGTGCAGGCAACTAGTATGTATTATGCATTGGCATGAAGCACAGCACATTGAGTCTGTGCCAACCCCCGTACACATGGACCGTGGGCAGCAGTTGTCGACTACTGTGGAAGCGAGTGGATGCAGGAAATATGCATCGTATTAGGTAGGCTGGCACCTGCATTTACCTGAACATATGTTATATTTATCGAAGGGAAAGAGTGTTCGGGGTTTTCCACACTGATCACACTTCCGACACATGGATGGTAAACTTGGATTGTACTCCATATCTCAATAGTCTTTTGTATATCAAAGGACATGGTTGCATGCAGAACATGCGGTCGACGATACACGGTAGCCTGGTCCGGTTGTTTACAGGGTCGCCCGAGGTTATGCGCACTTGATGACCGTTCGTCTGCAACGTCAGTGCCTATTGACCTGTGCGGGCCTGACCTATTGAAAAAAATTGTGGCGCGAACCGCATTCTTCCTGGTCTAGCAGCAAAAATGGATAATTTTAAGTCCAACTGTCCTTTATTTTCCAGATTTGCACACATGGATTTGTTACACTTAATTTTTGCCATGCCTAGTTGGGAAAGCCATTTAATGTTACCTGAGCGGCCGGGAAAGGTAATTCGGACGTCGTCAGGCGACTATGGTAAGAAAAGTCAGAATATAACACAATATTCCTATTTCTNTAAGGCGACTATGGTAAGAAAAGTCAGAATATAACACAATATTCCTATTTCGATTAGAATGGCCTCCAGCTCACTGGGTGAGCACGAAGTCACAGTTCTCAGGATCGTGGGCCGAATAACCACATGGCTGTATCGCCTAACACACACTGTACAAATTTACAGGAAATCGTAATATGTAGCCAGGGTATTCAGGCTCCCCAGTGTGCCTTATAAATGAAGGATGCCTCCTTGAGGCTTCGATGACTTCCTGGATAGGGCCAGGGCCCGAAATACAACACAAAAACGAGAACTCAAAAGTTTTGGTTGACTCAAATAAATTATATTGCCGATAGTGTACACAGTTACATGCATGGAATGCAAATTAAAATGGACATGACTCACAAGACCTGCCAGCAGTCGTTACTGTACAAAAAGATCAAGAATGGCGCAAAAACTTTCAATAGAAATTAAACCTCCGGAGTTGGTTAATTGAGCTGACGGAGGGGAACTGCGAACATGGGATAGACTGTTGGTAATTAAATAAAAGTTCCAAAAATACGTTAGCCTATTGCAGTTAAGTCTTCAGAACAAAGTATGAATGTCCCCTGCGATGCGACACACATGCAGCACCTAAAACCCGTGGAATCAGAGTGCCAGGGGTAGTGCAGGCGAACTGTTTCCTCGCCGAGAGCTCGCACCATACCGCGAGGTATCTTAGTTTACTGACCTCAATACATAAACACATAAAACATACAGAAAATATGACCCTTCAATGTTCGGGATGGACATCCCTTAGCTTGAGAAGAGTTCAGAGTTCTTTCATAACACTAATTTAAATACAAAACATTATTATGTGGTGCTTTGCAGAGCATGTGGGAAATTTAGGTCTGTTAAGTTATGGGGCACTCTACGACTGAACGGTCAGGTTAAAAGAAAGACTCATTATTCCCCCGCGTCACTAATTGGCTTGATCAGACACATAATTGCACTCAAAAAATAATATAGAACACTTCAAATACCCTAGCGTTGCTACTATACACCTTATTAAATATGCACGTGGCGTGTATTTATTCTGAGATTACTTCGCAATCTCCTAAGGGCGAATTTCACGAACATTTACCTGTGGGCAATAAATTCCTATCGTGTTTACGCAGATATCTCTAGGGACATCACTGGCACTCGGTTGGATCACTCGGTATAGGGTCGTGACCCATTCCCAAGTAAACGATGCGGACACCCATCGGGAAGCACGACGTGCGTGTTCCGTGGGACACACGGATTCAACAAGCTTTCGTTCACTGTCCGAGAAAATCAAGTCCACAAGCTAGCCGGGAAATGCAAATCCCTTAAGCAATGGCATGGACAGTGTTGAGAGAGCGATTGCTGTACAAACCATACAGATTACAACTTGTACAGGCTCTTACCGAAAGGGATAAAGAACTGAGACGTTATTTCTGCATGTTTGTTCTTGCCCAGAACGAGGTAGACGATGCCTTCATGACTAAGGTCGTTCTTAACCATGAAACGACATTCCATACAAATGGTAAGGTGAACTGGAACAATGTGCATACATGGGGTCAGGAGCCTCCACATGAAACCACTGACCACGAGCGCGCTTCCCCAAAGGGAACGTGTGTTGCGCTGTAGCCAAATACACTGTTTTCGGCCCTTTCTTTTTTTCACAAACCCAATGTTACTGGAATCCCTTATTTCGATATTCTTACAGAGTGGTTGTTTCCTCAGTTAGAAGAGGCGCAGGGTAGCGGCGAGACCATTGGCACCTAGCTGTTCCCGGATACCTAAATGAGATGTTGCCACAATGCTGGATTCGTCGAGGTGCAGCTTGTGAATAGGCTCTTTATCACTGGCACCCAATAAGCTCGGAACTTACCCCGTGCTATTTTTTCTGTGGGGTTACGTAAAGGATCAAGTGTTTCATCCACCATTGCAGGCTAACATTGGCGACTTCAAAACAAGAATTACGGACACCATACAAACTGTAACAACAGACATGCTGACAAAAGAGTGGAATGGGTTTGATTATCGCATAGATGTCGTTCGGGCTGCTCGTGCTGGTTACATTGAACATTTATGAAGATATGGTCAACAAACTTCACAGATCCATGGTTCAATTGATTGGTCAACCAAGGTTGTAGGTCCTTTGGTTTTGATGTTAGAGACCTTTAAATTTGTGGTATTCTTTTATACACATTCTGTATAATAACTGGTGAATCTGTGGGCTTTCTGATAAGATATTTATATTAAAATCACAACAAAAACTTATTTTAATTTTTTTTTTAAATCTTGATAAGTATAATTTTAAAATATTCTAAGAAAATTTTAAAATCTCCAGAAGGTGACCTATAAACAGTTAGAAGTACAGTTTTCTTTCTTGATACCTACATGGATCTTACTGCACACTCAAAATCCTTTTCCCAGCACAAATTTGACATATCTATTTCCCCAAATTACTTTTGATGTAGAGGCCTACACCTTCTCCCAAGTACTTACTTATACAGAATTTTGATATGAATACGTTGCTAGGAAAACCAATAACAGGTATCTCCTCTTTGTTCAAATTATGTTCAGTGAGACATATTACTTGTATATTGATTCCGAGATTATGTTCAAAGGTTTGTATTGCATGAAGACTTCATCATGTTTGTTACACAAACTACGTATGTTCTGATGGAATACAGTTAACCTGCTCCTGTTAAAACCTAGATTTCCTAGATTTAGCTGAATAAAATTTCAGTTCATTAGCATGAAGTTCCACACTTTTAACATTAATTAAATCGCAAGTTTTGGTTTTGTCCTCACAGTATTTATGATACTTGCTATGCTGATATTTCTAGGCACAGTGACTCTAGGTTATCAAGTTTTATTATGCCCTATATTTTTTTTACAAGAGAAGCTAGGCAATTGGCCAGAATTTAGTTTCTTGAACTACACTGGAAAGCCAAAAAAAAAAAAAAAAAAAAA
>NQII01014217.1:0-10432 GCA_002778355.1 Clitarchus hookeri | reverse complement strand
AAAAAAAAAAAAAAAAAAAAAAAAACTGGTATACGCATGCGTATACGAATAACATTGCTATATAACAAATCAGAGTAACACAATGCGGTCGGCAGCACCTATATAAGACTACAAGCATCTGGCAAAGTTGCTATATCGGTTACTGCTGATACAATGGCAGGTTATCAAGATTTCAGTGAGTTTGAACGTGGTGTTATAGTCGGCGCACGAGAGATGGGACATAGCATCTCAGAGGTAGCGATACAATTTGGATTTTCGAGTACGTCCAATTCACGAGTGTACAGTAAATATCGGGAATCCGGTAAAACATCAAATCTTCACCATCGCTGTGGCCGGAAAAAGATCGTGAACGAATGGGACAAACGACTGACGAGAATCATTAAACGTGAGAGACATGCAACCCTTTCTCAAATTGGCGCAGATTTCAATGCTGGGGCATCAACAAGAACCAGCGTGCGAACTATTTAACAGACCATCATTGATATGGGCTTTCGGAACCGAAGGCCAACTTGTGTACCATTCCATTGTTTACTGCACAACTCAAAGCTTTATGCCTCGCCTGGGCCTGCCAACACCGCCATTGAACTGTTGATGACTGGAAACACGTTGCGTGGTCTGACGAGTCTCGTTTCCAACTGTATCGGGCGGATTAACGTGTACGGGTATGAAGATATCCTCATGAATCCATAGACCGTACATGTCAACAGGGGACTATTCAAGCTGGTCGAGGCTATGTCATGGTATGGGGCGTGTGCAGATGACGTGAAATGGGACCCCTGATACATCTAGATATGACTGACAGGTGATAGATATGTATGCATCTTGTCCGATCACCTGCACCCATTCATGTCCGTTTTGCATTCCGATGGATGTGGACAATTCCAGCAGGACAATGCGACAGCCCACATGTCGAGAGTTACTACCGTGTGGCTCCAGGAACACTCTTCTGACTTTAGACCCTTCCATTGGACAACTAAATCACCAGAAATGAACATTATTGCGCATATCTGGGATGCCTTGCAATGTGCTGTTCAGAAGAGATCTTCACTGCCTCGCATTCATATGGATTTGTGGACTGCCCTGCAGGATTCATGGTGTGAAGTGCCCCCTGCATATACTGTGTACCATATAAGAAGGCCACATTCTTGAGAGTTGACAATCGCCGCATCTTTCCGTTTATGTATATATTCGCCATCAACTGGTGTGTCAAGTATAGGCTTTTATGCTCCGCGTCAGCGCGTCCAGGAGGTGCTGCTACATGTGGCAATTGGTGAACTGCTTGGGTGGCGCTGCATTCGTAAACGGAACTTGGTGGACATGTGTAGGGTTGTTCGTAATTGCTGTACACGAAATATATGTTACTTTAAAAATTATACAGAGCTCGCGGGAAGATAAAACCATTTGTATATGTGTGTAAATAAGTTATTTTAAACAATTTAATTATAATATGTTTTTTTGGGTGTATTTCGGGATATGGATAACAGATAGCATGGAAGTGTGTGTTGTAACAGATGGTGCGCCTGTACCTAACAAGATGGCAGCACATGGTTGGAGAGTTTGGAAACTTGAAAAAGGTTTCGATTTTTTCGGTACATTTGAATACGGATACTTTTATTGTGCATCTCATTTTGAACACATATATATTACTATTTTATCACGAAGTTTCGTTTCTTAAACTAAAAACTGCTGTTTTATGACCACGCAAAATAAAATGTATTAATTTATTTACGAACTCTTTCTTATCCGCGTATTTTCTGCTTATCTGATGTGCGTCGGCACTGCTCTCAGAATAGCCAACATAATATTAATTTATGTTCGTTCGTGCATCAGCTGATACAGGATTTTGTAAATGGCACATTATTTGTTTTGAATACTTTAAATAGCCACACACTGACTATCAGAATGTGGCCTTCTTTTATGAAATGAACTATACCTTCAGACATTAGTCGAGTCCATGCCACATGGTCTTGCAGCACTTCTGCATGCTCATGGGGACCCTACACGATATTAGGCAGGTGTACCAGTTTATTTTGGCTCTTTAGTGTACTTTACAAGGAGAGAACAATAGCATAATTTGACTTAACCAGTGACGTGGTCGAGGTTAACCAGAGCTGATTGGATGATATATTGCTCGGCGCCATACCTCAGTGGTGAGCTAATGATGAGGGTCGTCTGGTCGACGACCCATGGGAACCCTGATAATCCTCCATCAGTTTGTTGATGGGTGTTGTTTACTGATGGTTGCACTTTTTATATTAGATGGCGAGACTGTAGGCCATATTGTATGCCTAAACTATACTAACCAAATGCAGGTGATACTACAAAGGATGCCCTACAATGAATTGACACTGATTTCACTTGGTAGAGCAGTTTATTCACTGGCCTTGCTACAGTTGAATAATGCGTGAACGATGCATGAGAATGGACCCCTCACTTAAGAGGTGAAAAACGTGTTGTCTTATATTGAGACGCGATTGCGTTAAACTCTCCGGTGAGAGGGCGTTGGCTCTCACCTCAGTACATTAAAGATAATACAAATGTTGTGGTGACAAATATATTGCTATTACAGTTAAATGAATGCAGCCTATATGCGGTTACTGAGGGGGTTCGCGGAGCGGGCGACCAATACTGCCAGTCTTGTCCGAGTGCTTAGACGAACTGGGTGAGTCTTGTCCTCTGTCGCCACAAGTAACGAGAACCGACATCAAACGCCGAACGACGAAACATAACATGAGCACTTTGTGATGTGATTATAATGGTGAAAAATTGTATGAATTAAATTGAACACACTGGTGACATCCCTTTTTATTAACAATTGTCTGTTAATGTTTAAGTTGTTAAGTTGATGGGAATGTTACCACACTAAATGAATTGTTACAATGTTGGAGTCCTTTATAGGCAATCTCCATTTTAGAAAACATAATTACTCTTATATAAATACACCTTAAATAAGTTATCACATTTTGTTATAAAAGTGTTTGCATCCTACTTCCGATGATACGTTTGAATTACAATGGCTACAGCATTGCCAGGTGGCTGTCTCCTGAAGGGATGGACGAGTCCACCTGTGTAAAGGGGCGTAGAATGCCATGCTTGATTGCCATTTATACAATGAAAAACACCCCTAGCTGTAGTTGTGAAAGTGGTGACTGTGTTCAATATGTTTGTGAAAATTCTGTACAGTACTGGATGACACTTTGGGGCACTTATCTCTTCAGCTTTGGCCTACCAGTCAGTTAACATCACCTGGTGGTTCATTGCATCGTATTTAGCTGTGCGAGATTCGAGGACGCAACGACCAATTGCCAATGTGCCCAACGGCTGTGGCTTTGGGGTAAGCACTGTTTCGGATCGCCTACCCATTTATTAAAAGAGTTACCTCTTGTAATACATGATTAGGGCTGTCTCTTGAATTGTGTAATCCTAGTCGGCAAGAAGGTGCAAGTTCCGTTCTTGTCGACCCGCACTACGCACTCTTACCCTGCTGTGTTTGGTGTGGCCTGGTTTAGCTGGTGTAGTTGTTGTGACTGCTTCAGTCAGAGTGGGCACAAGGAACTCGTGGACGCGTGGTTCACATCACCAGTTTGCAATTACTAATTTGCTTGGCAATAAGACTGGCTGCCTTGTCTTTACCTCTACCATTTTTGTGTAAGCCATATATTTTAAGGCAGTTTCTTTTCAGACTGTTTACATCCATAAATTACATATGACTAAACTGCATTCATAAACCTTCAATTTTAACATTATATTTCTCAATTTTAACATTAACACAGTCATTTCTCAACATATCATACCTGGGTGCTACATTACAAACAGCTACATTTGTGTGACTAAGGGCAAGCAATAATTATTTTAAGTCTTTTGTTACATTTGCAGCTTGGTTCTTGTAGATATCATTACCACCTGCATAAATCACTAGTATATCATTTCTGTCCAAATCATGACAGATATTTCCTTTCTCTTAGACAACATATTGAAATACTTCACCTAACTTCATTGAGCTGAAAACATCTCTGTATATAGTCTTGCTAAGGACTATTTCTTGAAGTCCACGACCCTGGCTAGCTGAATAAATACCAAGCTTTGAAGATTTTGGAGAAAACTTTACCTTCCTGCGTTTCTGGGAATTGTTTGATGGTAATTTACTTGACCACCCAGATATTGAAGTAGGCCTAGATTTAAGGGGTGGGAAATCTTCGGCGCTGCGAAGCTCACTAAATTTATTTTTCAATGCCAAATTGAAATTTGCTTGGGTTAGGGTAGTATGTAAGTGTCTGACAGGTTTTTTTTGGCTGAGCAAATTATCGCTCAACTAGTTTGTTACTTAGCAACACAATTTGATTTTGAAGATGTTCTTTCCTGGTTTTCAACTCGTGCATTTCTTTCTGAAGTATGTCAATGGTAGTGTTTAAAGACTTACAATGTAAATGCTTATTTTGCAAGCTCTCTGATTTTATTTGACAAGGAAATACCTCACTATTAACGAAGGTATTCTCGCGCATTGCTGGTCGTTTCTTGTGTACACACATCATCATTTGTTTCATCGGCTTCACCATTTTTAATATTGTCGCTACGTCGTACACAGAACCAATCTTATTCTAATGGCACAGTTTCATTTACACCACTACATTTGTTGAAATGGAACCATATATCACATCCGTCGCACAACACTCCATTATGAACTATTTTATTGCATATGATACTAGTGGTGTAATCTGCACCCAGTTTGTCATATAAATGTATTTCGGAAATTAACCCTTTAAGCAAAACTTTATTCTTCATAAGGTTACTTCCACTAAAGTTGGTAAGATCAATGTTAAAAGTTTGGCAACCCAACATTTTCGACACTAAGTAATTGCTAGTTTCGTATGCGTTATTTTACTCTATATTCTACGTTAAAAAACAGGACAATTGCAATAAACATTTGATGCGGTCAAGCTTGGCTACGGTGGATTCCATGTCCCATGTTAGGAAAACCAACTTGACCCGCGGTGTTACCAGAGTTGATGGTGTGATAATTATGTGCCCGGTGCCACAGCTCTGCAGTGAGCTGATGAGATGATGATCGTTTCGGTCGACGGCCTAGGGGACTCTGGTCAACACTCCATCACACACGATGGCGAGGCTGTAGGCCGCCTCGCAGGCCTTAATTAATTACAAATAAAACACTTACGAAAGATGCTTGTTGAGGTATTTATTACCTGAGCCTCCTTACTGGACACACAACTATAATACAAAACACGTGGCCTTAATGGCCCGGAAACTGCGAGTGACCACGTGGTCTTTACAATGTGAAACTCGAATGCACTTAACAATTCTCCGATAAGAATAACGTCGCTCTCCCCTCGGCGCTATACAAGAAAAATAATGAAACAGATAAAATAATGATTCAGCTTATGACGTCGATGCTGATGGATACAAGTTCAACTAATGATGTCTGCACCGAGGGCCTCTGCGGAGCGAGAGACTTACACGCCTGGATGCGTTGAAGTGCTGTCGAGAACTGGGGGAAAAGCATGTCCGTCTTCTGCTCTCTGAGTGCAGCCGACGCCACGCGGCGAAGCGATGGATCAAAATTTACCCTAAAAATGATAATGAGATGAAAGGGACATGAATTAAATTAAACTAAGATGATGTAATTTTCCCTTAAACAATACACAATAAAAATGATTATATTAATTCTATATGTTTCCATCGTACCAGCCACAGTACTGCCAAATGTAAAATGTTTCATGTTTCTGGCTGTGGCTGTGTAGACTGTCGTCAATGATGGCAAAACAAATGATATTAATTATATACACTGAATACATACACTGACGCTATTAATAAATACCCTGATGAAATAAAAACACGGAATAAATTAGAACCACTGATGCACTTGCACTGATAATACCATGCACACAAGCTTGCCGGTGTGGTGTGTCTGGTGTGAGGACAGCCTTGCGGCAGTCGTAGTGGGCATAAAGGGCCCGTGAACAAAACAACTATCAGCAAAGTGTACTCTTTCTCTGTTATAATTTTTGGAAATTAAATTTTTATTCTAAATACAGTTTTTTTGGACGACTGCACACCCAGCTGTGGTAATTTTTCCTATGTGAAACATTCCCATAGGAAAACTCGTTTTGTTCATAACTTGAATAGAATTAACTTCAAGGCCCGGGCAAAAATGCTATAAGCACATCTGTTACACAACACACCTAAGGTTTAAACTTCTGGTTTTCAGCTAGACTGAGTACTACCGTGCATAAGATAATCATTTACATAAGCGGAAGGACGTACATAAGCTGGGTAATAATAACAATAAAAGTTTAATTAGTTTAACCTTTCCCTTTTACTATTTCTGTGCACAATTTTCAACCAATCAGAATCTCCGACACTCGTACATGTTGTCTCCTTTCTTATATATTATTTTTTTATTTCTGCATAATTGCAACCATGCAAATTTTGTTAGGTGTTTAGGTAACATTAATAGTAAAATTGAAATTAAAATAATTTTTCAGTTTAAAACGTTTCCAAAATATTTATTTTTGCCTAAAAACGGCTACCAACTATATATAACTTAATTTCTTCGGTGCTAAGTGTATTATAAACAAACTAGTATTATTATCTTTATAACAGTGGAAGCCAGGCCACTGTGCTTGTGTTGTGTTTTGTATTTGTTGGTTATTTGTCAATTGCAGCCCGGACCTTACTCGTGAGAAGGAAATTAATTAGTTTTAACATGGATATAAATAATTTAACAGTAAGTATTGGTATGATTTTCGCTTAGTAATTTATTTTTCAACTCGTAAATTACTATTCTTAACTATTACCAGGGTAAAAATACGCTGGGACGTACTGTATTTATAGACAGCATGTGTGTTCTAATTGTCGTGATTAGGTTGTAGTTAAATAATTTGCCAGTTTTCCCCTTAAACAATTTTTATATCTGCAGATAATGAACTATACATACAATGCGCAAACTTAAATGCTCCCAGAATGTATAATGATTTTTGTTATAAAACTTTACAAGCGTATTTTTACCAGTTACCTAATTTGCTGCATTGTTTCCACAAAAGAATACCAAACTTGTACAAGTTACCGTTTAANCGTATTTTTACCAGTTACCTAATTTGCTGCATTGTTTCCACAAAAGAATACCAAACTTGTACAAGTTACCGTTTAAGGCTCGGCTACAATTCATTTAGTACACGCACGGCATGTATGCCAGCACAGAACAAATCTAAGCTACATTCAAAATTACACACACACAGAAACAATGGCTGTTTACACAAATGAAATAAAATAATGCTGGGTAAACTATGTGCACGTATGCTGGTAACATTGGAGTCAAAAATACTGATGACAGCTCAGTTTACTTTGCTGCTGGTGTAGTGATTTNTGCACGTATGCTGGTAACATTGGAGTCAAAAATACTGATGACAGCTCAGTTTACTTTGCTGCTGGTGTAGTGATTTTTATAAATATAATTCTCTCAACAGTTCATTTTAACATACACCGTTTCTATAATAGCAATCTCAATCAATACAAACTTCCATTTTTAAGGCACAAAACTCTCCAAGTATATTCACTTCTTTTTCAGCCATTTCCATCTTCACATGAACTTGGTGGTATCCAGCTTCTGATTGGCCATGCACAGCACAAGGCATACACGTACAGGAATGATAGAATATAGCCAGACTTTCTGTGCTCCTTCCCTATGCTGTTTTTCTGTGCATGAGCTATGCATGATTGTGGCAAGTGTCATGGTAACACATGTATTCTACTTTCTGTGTTAAATCAATTGCAGCCCCACCTTTAAAAATAACTACTTAGATTTAAGTAACTGCTGTTATCATTTCTAGCATAGTTAAGTTAAAAGTTTGTCTAAAAAAAACTAACATTCATAACTTAACACGTCTGCCTTGATAATTCATTCATTCGTCCATGGAGGGCGCATACAACCGCCTGAGGAATTTTTACTCCATATCACTACAGCTCAGGCACCTGCTATAAAAAGGCTTTCTTTGCACAGAACGCCTGCTGTAGTGTCTACGGATGTAACAATGCTGTTGGTTTCTATTTTTGCATTCTCGTTTATTTTATTTATAGTTTTTTATTAAAGTATGAAATTTTTCCATACATAAACGATAAAAAATAGGAAAATATTTTTATAAGATGCCTGAGGGATAGAGGTTTTAATAAGAATAAAATAACTAAATTTTATTTTAATTTATTCACACAGTTAAACCTATTATTTACAGCAGTAATTTATGTCTCCACTATTACTCTTTTTATTTGTCAATGAGCACAGTATTTAATATCTATCTCAACTCTAATTAGTCCTCTATGTGTCTGGTTATTGTCAATTAACTGACACTTATCATTAACACATGTTCAGTCTGCCTGTTGCCATTCACTCACGCATCCAGTTTAATAGTCCAGCCTGCCATTCGCACATTTCACTGCACCGATGCTCGCAATCACAGATTTTCCTCCCGCTGGTCACTTCCGGTGCCACTCGTTGAACTTCTCGCTCGTCGTCTTTCACTCGATGCCACACAATCACCTAAACTCCCAATTCTCATGAACGCTCCACTCCACTCATCCACTCCCAGCTCAGGGGCTCAACACGCTTTTATATTAGTTGCTCTGACCAACTGGAAGGTTCAACGCACCCCGAGTCATGCTGAGAGAAACTAGGTCAGTAATCTAGAGCATTTTTCAGAGAAATGCAGAAGTTCAATACAACCAAGGTTAGGAGCGTGCAAGACAGTAGCGTTATCGCAGCGCCACTCGTGGCGGCATGCCTGTGGAAGCTGTTCCTTGTGTTTGCCGCCCGCTCTTGGGTTACATGCGTCATCTTCACACATTTCCGCTCTCACAAGGGATGCAAAGCAGCGAGCGCATAAAAATATTTGTGAGTTTTTTTTTTTAAATTAATAATTTTTACAATTACTAAACGGTCTATGGTGGGCACATACGCCTGCCAGTGGAATTTTTATTCTACACCAATCTACTTTCTTCTATATCCCGAATGCCTGCTAGCAATTGGTTTTCCTTGCACAAAACGTCTGCTCTGTTCCATACAAACTTAACAATGGCGTTTGGTGCTCTTTTATTTATTACCTATTTTTATATCATAATTTTTCATGCAAGAAGAAAAAATAGGAACATATGTATGCACATTTTTTTAAAAATACAATCACTGGAAAGTAAATACATGTGTGATTTTTTCACAGTAATATTTCCAAGCACTCACATAAAATATACATAATAAATATATATAATATACACTGGTCTGCCAGTGGATTTTTTATTCCATACCAATCTATTTTCTTTTACAACCCGAACGTCCGCTAGAAAGTGGTTTGTCTTTGCACAAAATGCCCGCTGTGGTCCTTATAAACTTAACAATGAATGGTGTTCAGTTCAATTTGTTTTGCCCTTTTTTGTATATTATTTTTTATACCTATCATATTTTTCCATATTAGAAGAATAAAAAATTAAAACATATTTATGCACATTTTTAAAAATACAATCACTGAAAGGTAAATACACAAGTGCCTTTTTCACAACAGTATTTTCAAGCACACGCAAAATATATTGTTACAATTTTCTGAAACGTCAGTGGGCTAAACCTGGTTCGTTAAAGGATGGAGGTCTCAATTAAATAAGAGAGTTCATTATAGTTGGTATTTACAATAGAGTCTGTATCACATGATCATACAGTCCCACCTCAGTTTAGTCCAGATCCCACCAGTCCACAATGTTCTACAGTTCTCCGAGCGCCCTTATGCACAGTAGCCTTCACTCATTGGGTTTGACGCCCTCTCGTCCTTTCACACCACAAACACCTCGTCCGCTGTTGTCTCGTAATCTCAGGTCGTGACCCGTCCTCTTCAGCGATGTCCCTCGCCGCACTTGACTTCACTCCAGTTACAGCACTTAGCAAAAGACTTCTACCAACAGACTCCCGACCCTTGGACCGCTGCACTATTTATAGGGTCGTAGACCATCGCCCAGAAATTTCTCTAAATCCTGCGTTGCGCCGAGGGTCATGGGTCCCAAAATATTCTTTCACATCCTCTAAACTCTACTGCTTCTCAAGTAGGGGGAAGGTGGAGGGGCTGTGACGCCAGCCAGGTCGCCGCTGTCAATCATTCCCCGGCTGCGAGCGGGTCTGCCTGTGGGTAGGGGGAGGGTCAAGGTGAGTTACCCCCACAGAGCCAGACTGCACATGGAGCTCGCGTCTAGTGCAAGTGTCAGCGCATAACATTATGCAAAGGAAAATAACCTAAAAATTATTTCTTCTTACTCAAGTGTATTTATCTATAAAATAATCCCTAGAAATCTTTGTAGGGCTACACATGATTTTAAAAAAAACATTCCCAAAAACACTGGAATCTAGAACAATCCTAATTGTTTCTGTGATTGCTATGAAAACATTCTA
>NQII01014215.1:0-17840 GCA_002778355.1 Clitarchus hookeri | reverse complement strand
CGTTCCGCGTTTTACAATATTTGTAACATTCCTTGTTAATAGAGGCCAAGTTGGGTGCAAGAGAAAAATAGTGAACAAAATTAACGAGTATCATGATTGGTATGAGACATCCTTAAAAAAATGTTTATCTCTTTTCACGTTATATTTAACTTACGAATACGTTTGTGGAATGAAGAGTGGTACTTCTTCCACTTTCAAACGATCTTCATAGTAATAATGTCGCTCCTATTGGCTACAAATTACATTTCAAGTAATGTTATTCTGACAATAATTACTGACAATTTTTTTACAGACACTTTGTATTATAAACTACATATATTAATAGGAGGTTTTTTTGCAGGTGAAATGAACTCTTGTTTTCTAAATTAAGGATTTCCAAATGTGTGTCATATTTTGTCGTGTAAATCGTCTGACCTGTCCTGAGGTACTTTTGAAAAATGTTTGTGCATGAAGTGTGAGAAGTGCATTGCCGTATAGGGAGCATATGCCACAAGAATGGGCAAACTTCCCCTACACTCTACTGGAACACTTTCGAGCCCAGCCTCGGAGAAGTACCTCTTTCCCGCGACTGTATACGTTCAGTACAAAACGTCAACTGGAGAACTTACATTTGACGTGAATTAGGAATAGTTGTTTTATGTTTAGTACTTTTTTATGTGTATTGTTTTTTAATTGAACGCTACTGCGTTGAAAAATAATTGAATTGTATATTTATTTGGTTTTGATACGTGTATATGTGGGAATACTAAATTTTAGAAATATACTTTGTTTACGACTTTATTTAATTAAAATTTGTGAAAAGCAAGATTTTTGAGTAAGAAAAAAACAGATTAAAAATTGTGAGAGAATAAAATAAAAGTAAAATGAAAGAATAATTCCTAATATCTTATTTTAAAATCCCGTATAAAATACAGAACTTTATTTAAGTTTCTATGCTTATTGAAGTAACTATTGGCACATTAGCTACAATGCTATTATACAAAATATTTGACAGTGGCTGGGATGGACTAATGGCAGTATGCAGTGATAAGTGGCTGTGGGCGGTCAGACAGTGGGCTAAGAGGACACTAAAGCCAAGACCGCCATAAGTATTAAATATGTGAGACAGAGTGTGCACGGTGCTGCTTATATGTCAGGAGGTACTAGGGGTGACTACGGCGATGCTGTAGCAACTACACCCCGTCTGCTCATAACATCCCTCATATCGGCGANTCATAACATCTCTCATATCGGCGGAAACTTTATCAAGTTTATATACCCATTATTTTAACTTCAGAAAAAACCTTGTTCATAAATTTAACACTGCTGTTTTCGTTATTTTTGCTAGAAATAACATTTCCAGAATAATAACCCAATATTGATGTATGTATTATGACACATAATAATGAGTTTTAAAAACCTATATATATATAATTATATTATTGTGTTGTTTAGTTATAGAAGGTTACTTAATAATTATTTACAAATTTTACTGTGTGATTCAATAAATGCGCAAGTACAAAGAACTCGTGAACGTTAACCATTCAGTTGTACAAAGATGTTTGTAAATAGTTGTGTGATATAAACTTTTGTATACATTTAATTTAATTCGTAGCAAAATAGTTAAAACATAATGAAAATTAAGATTTGTTATAAATATAATGCAGTAATTCTTCACGGTTTTTTTATATTAGAGGGAAAGAGAATGAGAGCGTAATTAAAGAAAAGTGGATTAACATATTTATAATTATAGCTGGGGATATTATATTCGTATGTTTCACGCTAGTTCTGGACTTCTTCGTAATTATTATCCGTGCAAATTATAATACACGAAATTTATTTGCTAGTGTGTTCAGAAGTACATTAATTAATTTATTATAAACACCGCAATAAGAATATAGTGTCGTTGAAGCTGTGGATTTTATCAGTCTGAAGAGAGGAAGCAACAGAATAAAAGGCGTTGGAGGAGTGCAAATTACATCTTATACAACTTTCATTCAGAATCCACGGTAAAATCATTACGATGCACCCTTGTGCTCGCCAGTTCCTACGTCACAGTGTGACGTCATCTGCTGCCAAGTGCTAGGGAGCAGAACAACACAGTCCAAGAATACAGGTAAAGTCGTGCAACAAGGGCTTCCCTGTACGACAGACTTTCAACCACAGAGGCCTACATTAAGTCGCCGGGCTTACGGCGAACAGGTCAGGAATTAAATGTGTTTTCACGTAATACCTAAGACAGTTACTCCATTAGTTACTGTTATTATACACGTAGTCAGGACATAGAAGCTACGAAACTGAAATAAAAGAATTGATAGGAACTAATAATATAAAATTAAATCAGCGGTACTCGTGCCTTATGGGTGAAGGTTGAGGTTTGAACAATTACAAATGTACAGACGTGATCTGTAGAAATATACACTGAATGCGACTGGCTGGATGGAAGTACATGATAATGACTTGCCAGTTAGAAAACGTATTATAATTTAGTGTTATAATTTAGCACCCAATGTTACTTATTGAAGCCTATATTCAGCTTACGAGTGCAGAATCGTAAGAAAACACATGACCTTCCCCATTATATCGCGGTGTCAGGCAGCACGTGTGATGTGAGTCTACGTAAGCTGGGGAAGTTATTAAAAGTATCAGCACACTCACCGACTGGAAGGATGCACCAGGACAGGACACCACACACCAGAGTAGTGGCCATGTTGCAAGGAGACTCGAGCTGACACTGAGACACTGGAGGTCCTGTGCTCGCTCTCACACTTCTGCGAGCAGAGGAAGCAGATGTGCTGGGTCCGCAACTGGCAGCTTCAGGAGTGTACACTCGGAGCTGTGGGCACAATACAGGGTAGAGTGCGTATGCGAGTTGTGATGTTGCCAGTTCTTATTTACAAACATAGGATCGCTCGTTTATCAGCAGGCTCGTCTAAAAATTCACCTGGAACTCAGATTAGTTAAACTATTTACATACACAGCCTAAATAAACATTTTAAACCTCTTGAACAATTAAACCTTGTAAACTTGATTTTAAAGTTATTTTATTGTTTCGTGGCATTATAACGATGATAACTTAATTAAAAAAATACCACATGAAAGTCGCAACATTATTTAAAAGTTTGACAGAAAATATTTGAAAACACTAACGTGCACGGAACTAAGTAAAGAGTAATGTCTCTTGTGCACCGGACTTAAAAGTGCACAGATATAGTGAAACCAATAGAAAGTTACGAAGTTACCGAAATGTAAGTGCCGCCGTCGAAGTGTAGTATTTTCGTACAACTTGGCGGAGACCTGCTGAGTCCAGAAAACTTCCCTCCTGTTCACGTCAGGAGTGTCCAGGGATACTCTGACAATGCACAACACTGCCTCTCACGTCGCTAAGGCGCTGCTTCTGGTTCTGTTGTCGGCATGTTCCATTTGCCTCTCATAATCCGTACGAAATTAGGTTTCACTAAGTGAAAACTGCAAGACAGTTATTAACACTGTGTATCAGGATGTAGCGGTGTGTGTGCACATAATAATTACTACAATTTTTGGAAGTAAACGATGTTTACAAAACATTGTGAGGCACAAGATCGTAATTATATTGAGCGTTATTTATTTAGGTACACACAGCACTGTTTTGCACATGAAGGTTACAGATGAGCAGCCAATGAGATTACTGCGGCTTCAGAAACCGCCGGGACTGCCAAGTTTGTGTTTGAAACATCCTTCACCTATCATCCACTCAAATGCGAACAATATTGAACACCACAAGTCTAAGTGTTGCAATAACATTCTAGATATATATTTGGGTAACATGGGTCTTCTTTAGAGAAATACATACTCTTTTAATACTAAATGGTTTATAACTTATCTATAGGTCCTATAGGTATGCCTTGGAGAAATTTCGCTTGTTTTCTACACAGCCTCACTTGCAGGAAAAACAGTGAGTCTAGGCTGTTTGAAATTTAAAAAAAATGGCAATAGTCGTACGCATATTTTTTTTATCAAACTCCAGCGAATTGTAGTAAATTTATTATTTGCCAGTGTCCCTCGATAAGAAATAATCCAAATGCGCACTCAGGCGGACATAATATTTGCTATATTTTAAATATTATTTCTCTAAAACAACGCACAAGTATTAGATTTTTAATAGAAACCTTTAACGTGTACCTTCGTTTGGCATAAACCAGTGGGGCTCTTGAGTCCAAATGTGTTCAATCTTGAAATATTGCGTTCAAACACGCGACGCACGATACCGGGCTGGTCATGACCTCAAAATCCATAAACTATAGTTTTCACTGTCTGATCACCGAGAACATCAATAACGAGGCCAGTCGCCATGAATCTCTCCACTGGTTGTCTGACTGGCCTTACAAACCACTACTCAATCCAATAAAATATTACAGTGAAGCTAATTTAGGAAATTAAAAACGTCTGAGGTCTTCAAACACACGTCACAAAAATTTCCTTGCAAAAGTGTAAGTGCAGTTTATTTTATCAAAAATATAGTGTCACCAATAAGGCCTAAAATGTATGGCACTATTTATTCGGTTGTACAAGTTACTCAGGTACATTTTTGTATGGCAAATTTTCATATAATTTTATCAGCAAGAAATCAGGTATCATCATTATTTTATTAACAAGCACTGATACTTGTACCATGCGAGGTAAATTCAATGTTCGTTACAAATTATCTCGAGTATACAATCCTCTTCAAGATCGTGGCACAGGTGGCTGGGTTTACTAATTCAAGGTGTTTCACCAGAACAGATACTCCAGCTTTCTAAACGTAATATTTCTTCCTTTTTTATTTTTGTCTGCAACGCAATCTCCTGTGTCTGAGTACAGAATGTAGTGATGCGCCAGCCAAACATACTTGAGAAGGAGGCAGTCTTACATGAAGTCTCTCTGCGTCCTTTCCCTAGCCCTGTCCCCTTATAGCGTGCTAAGTACAGCATCCTAGGGCATCACCGGTAACTGGAGAATAGAAGGTATGGTAACAAACTTCCCACTGCATAACACATGCAACATGCTGCGATAAGGATATCGGGACTACAACATCCGGACTTTCGTAGAGTGCCTGTCGGTGGTTTGGATAACCTTGGAATTTTCCTCTAGGGAGTCGCAATGACAAATATTTTAGGACATATCCCTAAATAGCTTCAAAACTTCAAATGGACGCGGAAAATGTTATGCGGTGCCTCATTTGTAACCGTGCCTTCTCTTCTTCAGTTAATGATGATGGCATTGGAAACTGCACTTCGTACGGTCGAGGAGTGGTGTTAAGGCAAAAGACGTGGTGTGCTTGCATGTAACAATACAATTTATCAATTTATACCCGATAACTGTGACCTGAAGTTTCACTCTATCTGCTTTGAGGCATGCCATATGTAATCTGCGCACTGTGTACGTCAGCCAAGTACACGTCATACGGCATGGAAATGTATTGAAGGTTTCTAGAAATCTGTGATATATTTTTAGTTACTGTTGACAGTACTTTGATGACGTATTCGCCTACTGAATTAATATTTGTGTTTGGTTCTTACAGGAGTAAATTTACTTTGTGTAAAATTCATTTCAATGTTGTTGTTTAATTTAAAAGCTACAATTCGAAGAATAATGGCCATATTGGTTTGTGAAAGTATAAGATTGTAATACCGTAGGATTTATCTGGCACTTTATTTGCTCGTGTCTACTTTACGATATTTAGACACCTTTACTTTCCTTAAATACACTCTTAACGACATCTACATGCTGTAATACGAAGGAACTTGCCAATGCATCAAGTTGGCATCCTCTTATATAGGAAAACCACGTTTTATAAGGTGATTGATAGTGCAGAGGTTTCCTAATTTTTTTTTTNCTCTTATATAGGAAAACCACGTTTTATAAGGTGATTGATAGTGCAGAGGTTTCCTAATTTTTTTTTTACAAACCTAGCTCTTAAAGTTGTTTATTTTACAAATGTCACATTTCGTTCACTGTTTCGAAATTCCGTTAATATGTAGAGTAAATCTAAACGTTGAAACGCTTTTTAGGTAAACGAATGCGACCTTTAGCGTGTNGAAATTCCGTTAATATGTAGAGTAAATCTAAACGTTGAAACGCTTTTTAGGTAAACGAATGCGACCTTTAGCGTGTTTATAGATTCACTTCTGAAATGCGAATTTTATCTCGCAGCTGTGTATGAATACACCTGTGGTGTATTCCGTTGTGTNTCACTTCTGAAATGCGAATTTTATCTCGCAGCTGTGTATGAATACACCTGTGGTGTATTCCGTTGTGTTAGAATATCATTCTGCAAGATGCAATTTATTACGAGCATCACCTAAGATGTCTGCTGCATCGCCGTTTTCAGAGCGCTATTTTGCCTTTATGACACTTTATGTATCATCTATGTTTTGACATAAGCTGTTTTTATAATAAAATTAAATGTAATGACCATCATGATTGAGATGAGTCATCCTTTTAACAATGTTTCGTCATTTTCACATATATTTTACTTTCTAGATGAGTTTGAGGAATGAAATATGGTATCGCGCTTTTAAGTGTTTTTAATTGTAGCCATATTGCTCCCATCGACTAAAAATTACATGTATTTAAAGAATATTACTTTAATAAGAATAACTGAAAAAAATTTCCTTTGAAAACTAGGGTTGCTTGACATTCGAAAAGAAAAAAAAAAAAGAACACTTGTTGGGATTTTACATTTTTGACTCACTCAAAGTTAATAAAAGTTATACATATACATGCATAACAGAGAAACTATTACTTTTACTGAATAAAAACAAAATGATATACAGACATTTATAAATACTTGTTAGAACTTATCATAGCGATCATTTGTTTGTCTGCAAGTACCTGTTTACCTCTATATTTGCTTATGTTATGCAGTTCATCTTAAAAACAGGAACATGTACTCCCAAGACCCAAATGTTAAGAGCCGTTCAAACATTTCTCTTCAGAACACTTAGTGCATTGTAAAAGACAAGAATGGTATGTGGTACAATACGCGTAACAACGGGATCGTTCCAAGGAAAACAGTACATTTGCCTAATTTATTGAAGACTCTCAGCTTTGAAAACTATAAAGACAAGGGAAAATATTTTGTAATGTTTTCAAACATATTAAATTGTTACTTTCCATCTAATTATTTACAAATTTGGCTCATGTTTTGACCATGATCGTGGCTTGAGGAAATATTAACAGTTGTTTGTCCACGAAGTGAGAGAAGTGACGTGGTGTATAGCGAGCACACGGCCCGGCAGTGAACATACTTCGCCTTCCTCTACTGTACATGTCTCACGCTTATAACACTTTGGAAACCAGCCTCGGGGAAATACCCCTACGAGGAACTGCATACGTCTAGCAGAAAACGCCAACTGGAGACATTACTTTCGCCTTGAATTAGAAGAAATCATTTTATGTTATATGTGATGTTTTAAACTTTGTCTCTATTTAAATCTGCTTTAGGTTTTATGCACGTAAGAGTAAAATTTGACACAATAACGGCAATGTTATATTTCAAATAATTCTATAGTGACGCTTGATGGAGTCGTGGTACNGCCGCGCGCGCAGCACTACGTTGTCACGTAAAATCTTCGCCCGTAAAACCGACTTTACAGGCAACCATTTTTATGTTATATGTGATGTTTTAAACTTTGTCTCTATTTAAATCTGCTTTAGGTTTTATGCACGTTAGAGTAACATTTAACACAATAATGGCAATTTTATATTTCAAATACTTATATAGTTACGCTTGATGGAATCATGGTAGTGTTCAGTGGAAACGATTGTGGTAAAGGTGACAATGCCTTCACGTTTCACGCAACGCGTTATAATTAACATGCTAATGTAAGAAGCCTGTACCTTAATTGGTATGTTTCAACGATACCAGTTACAATCGTTCCACGTGAACATTCACATAAAGAAAAGCACTTTGCAGTGTCAGCATTTTGCGTGATACGGAACTGTACTACGTGATCTTATTGGCCAATCACATAGCGATGATANGCATTTTGCGTGATACGGAACTGTACTACGTGATCTTATTGGCCAATCACATAGCGATGATATTGTGTTATCTATCTTTTTTATGTATTCTGCTTTGGTTTTTTATTTACCGCATATATAATTTTCCCGCAAATGATGACAAAAAATATAATATTTAGTTTTANTTCTGCTTTGGTTTTTTATTTACCGCATATATAATTTTCCCGCAAATGATGACAAAAAATATAATATTTAGTTTTAATATTACTTTATTTTATTTTATAACTATTAAGGGATCTTGGCTTTAATACAGATCATTAAGTAGGTTGCTCAGAAGAATAAAACTGCTAGCATAAATTACAAAATGCTGACCATAAATGTTAAAATTCTCACTACTTCATAAAACACAATTTTAATTTTTCGATCCTTAACACATCATTTATTCGCATATGCANACTACTTCATAAAACACAATTTTAATTTTTCGATCCTTAACACATGATTTATTCGCATATGCACGGAAAATTCTCCCCATATCTCAGGTATATTTCTTTCTGAGGTTATGGTTATCTCCTAGTTGTTTTCAAAGTTTCAATAAATCACAAACGCCAGTCACTGGCTTACGTAAAGTAACATAATATAGCCACCAAAAGAGACCACGTTCTACGTACGGACATATGTCACTGCTCATTATTCTTTGTCAAGGTGCTCTGTGCAATATTCTTACATACAGAGAAATATTATATCATAAAATTAACATTGTTGCTNTATTCTTTGTCAAGGTGCTCTGTGCAATATTCTTACATACAGAGAAATATTATATCATAAAATTAACATTGTTGCTTCTCTCTGTACTGATACAGCACTGTTAGTTGTATGTGCTATTTCCCTTGTACTTCTATTTATTAATGTGTGTCTATTTTGATAGTGATTGTACTTGATTTTTCAGGATTTTTCAGTGCATGTTGCGACTATCAGTGTGGCATTCATGAGGCACTTACCTTTAAAAATGGTGTGGCATCTTTTTGGTTCGTGTATTTACAGCTGTTTTAATTAATATCATACCGAGTATCATTCTTACGTTTCGTGCAGCACAAAGTGAGTAAAAGCTATGGTGAATAATATTGTAGGTTAAAGTGGTTGTAAATATATCCGCTTCTGTAGCAAATGTTTATGTTCGCTGTAGTTGCCGAGCCCGGCAATAATCAATTTCATTGCCATTCTCTTAATTTTTCCTTCCACAGTACTCACTGTAAACTTCATTTTCATCAATGTTGATACGATATGCCTACATTAATTTTTTTTTATTTGCNTTCCACAGTACTCACTGTAAACTTCATTTTCATCAATGTTGATACGATATGCCTACATTAATTTTTTTTTATTTGCACAGCCAAATAAGAGTACGCGTTTTCAAAGACATGTGTTTATATCTGAAATAAAATAATGGTTAGGAAACATTTCACAGTTCCCAGCAAACGCTGAATTTAAAAAAAAAGTATTTCTGTAACACGTAATTGATAGCAACGTTGTTCTCAAATCACGAAAATCATAATTAATCTCTTTTAAGCTGCATTACCCAGTATACAAACCCGCAGTTTTGCTGCAATTTGCTTGCAAGAGATTCAAATTTTTTTAAAATTACAGGATATATTTTAATGTATGCCTACTGTGTTTGAGTGAACATGCCCTGTAGTTGAAAGTAATTTTACATTGTGACATCGCTTATAAATCGTCTGACTGAGAACATTTTATTCTAAGACTTTGGCAAATAACTTTTGATGCTCTAACGCTTGTTATTCAGTACAGCAACTGAAACCATGAAGCGAATATTGAGTAGCAGTAAGTGCCCGTCCTGTACTAGCACTTTGATTACGCGGTGATCACTTCCCATGGACCAGCAACCATTATTCCCTCTACAACACTTGTCGCGGCTTTCTTGCGTCTCAGAGCAACGCAATTTGTAAATTACGAACTGTTAAGTATGTTCGAGCTAGTTAATGTTATAGCACTATCAGCAACAGGCATCACGATATTGTTTTTATGTTACGAAAATACTTCTTCCTGAAAGAGATGCATGCAATTGTAAATATACTTACAGGCTGCTACTTANTGTTTTTATGTTACGAAAATACTTCTTCCTGAAAGAGATGCATGCAATTGTAAATATACTTACAGGCTGCTACTTATGAACTAATCACTTTCGAATCAATCATTTGAAGAATACCACCGACCATAGCTTAATTAATGATACAGCAATCACTGGCAAGCAGGCGTCTTGCAGCGAATTAATTAAAAATAGTTCTTAACACTAGACGCTATATTTCGGACGCTAGGTTCAAATATATGGCTTCTAAAGTTATTATTTCTAATTTATACACAAGAGTATGAATTTGCATATTACAAACGCATCTATATTCGTAACAATAGAACTGTTTTACTTGTACAGAATGTCTCATTAATAATCACTGGTCCAGGTACCGGTGCAATTATTCTTCTTATTTCCATCTTATTAGGCAGGGCTTCCATAAAAGTGCTCAGTAAACCGTGTTTATCCTATAACAACCGTTTTATTCTGTACGTGAGGAATATCGTCCAATTTACTCGGCCCATGGCAGTAAGGCATACTTTGAAGCGAAGAGTTTTTATACATGTTGGCGATATTATTTAAGTCCCAAATCTTGTTGCGGACAAGAGACGCCGCTCCTTCGAGTCGCGTATGTTTCCTACGCGTTCTTAGATTTTCACAGAGACCTCGTTTACAATTTATACTCGCTCTGTTATGCAAGATTTACTATAACCCGACAGTACGACATCACAGCCCTGACATCGACGAAAATATTTCATGAGCCAATCAGAAGTAAGGCCACCCCGACAAATTCACAACCCCAACAGCCCGACAAAAATTGATTTAATTTTTACTTTCGTTAGGTTGTCTGACTCGCTGGGCAGTAAAAAAAAAAACATAAATACAATTTTACAAAACCCAATTCTATTAAGATTTCACTGCTGTGGAAAATTTTTCTCTAGAAACACTTTATTTATGTGTACATCCTGGTTATCTTGTAGCAGAAAGAGAAGTGGCTGTTGAGTTGATGGCAATAAATAATCACGCAAAAATTACTTTGCCCTAAAATCCAAAATTACTTTGATTACACTTTTGTTAAAACAAGACAGTGAACAATGTTTTGTGATTTCTTTGTATTGCAATGATAATATGTAACAAGATACTTACTATTCTAGGTTTTGGCGAAAGCCACATACGCCTAACACTCGTCGGATGGAAATTGTCGGGGCATTGTTAACACTGAATTAATTTTGGTGGCGGAAATGGTCAAACTGAGATGTGTCGGACTGTCGGAGCGAGCTCGTCGTGGCATTGTAAATCCAGCAATATCCCACTTATATGACCCTGCCAAACTTATTACGTTGGCAGAGAGCGCGTGTTTCCGTGGAAAGAGGACGTAAGCTGGGGAAGTCCTTAAAAAAGATCAGTACGCTCACCGGCTGGAAGGATGCGCCAGGACACGCCACAGGCACAGGACACCGCACACCAGAGCAGCGGCCATGCTGCTGGGAGACTCGAGCTGTCACCGCGACTCTGAAGGTCCTGTCCTCGATCTCGCAGTTCTGCAAGCAGGGCAAGTAGACTGTGCCCGGTCCGCAACTCGCAACTCCACAAGTGTACACTCGGAGCTGTGGAGAGACCCTGGAAGACAGGGTAGAGTTCTCAAGCGAGTTGTGCTGTTGCCAGATCCTTTTTACCAACTGAGAATAGCTCCTTTATCTACAGGCTCATCTAAAAAAACAGTTTCAAGTCAAGGCAAGAACAGTTTTTTTTGTAAAAACACGATTTACACTCTTAACCTAAGTGATTGAAAATAAAACCATGTCAGTGATATCCAGGGAAAATGGCTCCACTTAAAATCAGTTACAGCCTACTGATTGTATAAGTAGCTAAATTTAACTGATTTCAATGTCGCTTCTTGAATTTTTTAAATTGCAGATACCTGTGAATTGGTTATGTTCAAATCTTGCAATGTGGTTCAATGCATGGTACACATATTTTACAAGACAGTGAAGTACTTTTGTGTTGTGAAACGTTTCCTGTTTGTTTGCCACTATATCGTTAGCTCAAATTTACGTTAGCGAACAGAGTTGAGTTGTTGAGAGATTTGGGCGACTCCTAACAACGAGGTCTTGAGAGCCGATGAGGGTGAAATGAGATGGGAATGGAGCAGCGCCGGAAAGAAAGGGTGGGGAAAACGGCAGATCCCAGAGAAAACTCGCCGAACAATGGCAACGTCCGGCACGATACCCACTTGCGAAAATCCGGGGTGACGCGGCCGGGGATTGAACCTGGTTCACCTTGGTGGGAGGAGAGCAATCTAACCTCTTAGCCACCGCGGCCCCGCGAACAGAGTCATTAATGAGTAGTGGTCGCTTGCGAACTCATGATGCACTACCTGCTTTGGGTGGAGGTAAAATCCTGCCCAACAACACAGCTATTAATGGAATATTATTCAATATCGACNAGCACAGCTATAAATGGAATATTATTCAATATCGACATAAATACTTGTAATGTAATTTTCTTTATAAAAATCATGAAAGTCTCCATAAACAAGAGTGAACGAGCAATAATAATACCACGCCTTATATCGTATGTTCAGATAAGACAATAAATACCACGCCATGACACTGATTCCTTGTTCATTCAACTGATGGGCGAGTATGTAGCGGCCTCTTAACTGACTTCAGTGGCTGTTATTTCACTTGCTGATATCATTGATTAGGGATTGGTGTGTAATAATGTTAAATAGCCAATTTTTTTTCGGATTTTGATAATATATTATTGTTTCATAATAATATAACGTTATATTGTGATAAAAACAGCAATCATATAAAAAATCACAATTATAATTCTTAGCATTAATATAAGAATTTAAACTTANTTGTGATAAAAACAGCAATCATATAAAAAATCACAATTATAATTCTTAGCATTAATATAAGAATTTAAACTTAAAGCATTAATCCGTACAAATTTCAAAAAAATTTTAACACAATGTTTGGTCTCAATTGAAGTATTCATTGAAGTCACAAGAAGGTTTGTTGAAATTCCTTTGAAATCCGAAACATGGTTGACCTGCGGTGAAGGTTTCACTTTCGAAATATGTGCGAACCGCATTAAATATTTCCCAGAAACTAATTTTGTGACATTGTTATACCATGTACACTTAACTGTTAACGTANGTAATGTAATTTTCTTTATAAAAATCATGAAAGTCTCCATAAACAAGAGTGAACGAGCAATAATAATACCACGCCTAATATCGTATGTTCAGATAAGACAATAAATACCACGCCATGACACTGATTCCTTGTTCATTCAACTGATGGGCGAGTATGTAGCGGCCTCTTAACTAACCTTCAGTGGCTGTTATTTCACTTGCTGATATGATTGATTAGGGATTGGTGTGTAATAATGTTAAATAGGCAATTTTTTTCCGATTTTGAGAATATATTATTGTTTCATTACAATATAACGTTCAATTGTGATAAAAACAGCAATCATATAAAAAATTACAATTATAATTCTTAGCATTAATATAAGAATTTAAACTTAAAGTATTAATCCGTACAAATTTCAAAACATTTTTAACGCAATTTTTGGTCTCAACTGAAGTACTCATTGAAACAAGATGGTTTGTTGAAATTCCTTTGAAATCCGAAACGTGGTTGACGGGCGGTGAAGGTTTCACTTTCGAAATACGGGCGAACCGCATTACATCTTTCCCAGAAACTAATTTTGTGACATTGTAATACCATGTACACTTAACTGTTAACGTAGGCTTCCTTCATTGCCATATTTTGCTCAGACTATTATTTCATATCACAACAAAAATCGGATGTAATAAACTAGATATATTGAAAATAAGATTTATGAACGGACTTAGAGATTGTTTCACACTATTTAACATATATGCCGTGCAAAATGTATATCTATATATGTTAATACACATATATCTATATAAAAGAAGATAATATTTCTACATCATATTTAGAACTAGCGACTCAGCCCGGCTTCGCCCGGGTACAATTTAGTTATTACAGTGATACACTAATATATACATTGGGAAAAGACAACTACAATATTATATGATAGTAAAATTAGTAAACTGATATAATATATAACATACATGTTTATGTATATATATATATATATATATATATATACACGAGATACGCGCACCTGTCTCTCAGAGAGGTAGGCAGAGATTATGGACCTCAATTTACCACGATACTGGCATACCTACCTCCTTCACTTTATCCACATTCATACATCTCTAATAACACAATACTTTATGATAGTGGTTTAGAAAATGTCTTTGTATACAACACTAATCGTTATGCCTCCGATCGCCTGCAAAAAAAATTTCTGTTTGACGTGACACGCGAAAAGGCTACGTATAGTTGTCCGTGTGAAAAACATGCTCCACTCAAATCTACTCCATCAGCATAAAGTGTTTGTCCCTGTGCCTTATATGAGTTCATGCCAAAACAAACTGTTATTGAAAATTGGACTCTTTTAAAATTAAAAGGCAAATCCGAGGGAATCATTGGTATTCTAGGTAATAAAACCCTTTCTACAGTACCGCAGCCAGTTAGAATAGCACCTTCAATGAGATAACTTTTTAAACTTTTTATTTGTAATCTAGTCCCGTTTCATAATTTCGGTAGATTTATATTTTGCAATAAAATTATGGGAGCTCCCACTTTTAAAATCAGTTTGTGTGGTGGCAAGCCAGAAGGATTCAAGGAATTAAGATGTTCTGTGGGATAGTGCACAGCTTCTTCACTGTCGAGTACTGCATCTACTGAGATACTTGTGTTTGCTCTAAAAATCACCTCAATATCAATAGTACCTACGTATGTAAGTACACGACAAATAATCAATTATATTTAAAAGAACAAACACAATGGTTTTATCTTAACTTTCTATCTAACCTATTTAATATTTACACGTACCCAAACCTTGGAATGAAACAAAACAAAACAACCAAGTCCCTCTTCACCAGCAGGTACCGCGCCACAGTGGTAGTCACCAACTTTTTAAAAGTTAAAAAAAGTTTTCAAAAAGGCTGAATCGCTTGTGCTAAAATCCGTACAAAAAACAATTACCTATATTACAACCAAGTCGTGCTGAAAAGTACGTTTTAAATATTGCAGTATCTAAGACACAAGGAAATAAAAATAAAATATGACCAAGTTGCGATGAAAGGAACGTTTTATTAATTGCTTAATCGAATACATATAAAGGAACATTGAATTACCTAAACAAAGAACAAATAGGTAGAAAATTTACGACCAAGGTGCGATAAAAAGCGACACGGCAAAACGACAACATCTGCCTTCACGTGAGTTTCGTTTGTTTTACTGCGTAATATAAATTGTAAATACGCCTATTACTAATTATCTATTAAAAATAGATATATGCTACCCATGACTTTTTTGTAGATCATTTAATTTTACCAATTCTTTCGTACATGATTTTGTTATATCTCTAAAGGATTAGGCAGCGTATTCCACGAGAGCGCGCTGGCGGCAAGCTTTTTTCCCGACTTGATTCACTAATACCGTTAATGCTCAGCTCCTATAAGAGCTAGGGCAGTTTGTAATACACACAAACCGTCCTCGATACATTCAGACCATAACAGTAAAAACCGCATCCACATTTGTTCAGTGGTTCTCGAGATTAGCGCAGTCGAACAGACCAACAGACGCGCGCCAGGGTTTCCTTCTATAATATGTATTGATATCGGACAGACAGTTCGAAATACATGCACTACACATCAGCGCTGGAGGACCGGAGACAATCTTGGGTTCACTTCAGTCACAGCTTGTGGGAGTGTGAGATCTACTGGCGACCTACCCACGTCTATGGGACTTCATGTCCTGCTCTGGCACGGAAGCAGTATGCATTATTGGGGCGATTTACACAACTATACATTTAGGCAGTGAGTAGTACGCTCAGAAACATTTAATTAACACGACAGCGATCTTAGATCTGTCAATGGAAACGCACCCTAGAAACGATTGTCTATTAAAAATTAAATTGTAAATTAAGTGTGCATTCATGGCGGTTGGTTTGGCTTTGGTTTAGAGCAGAAAAATTATAAACATACTTGAAAGTTCGTTGTTCGAAAGCAAAATAGAACATATGTTCATCTTAATTTATGCGGTTTCTGTGACGCGGTAAATGTAAGACTTGGATTCTGGTATTTATGGATTGTGATACTGGGAAGCTCATACATCAAGCAGTCTCATAGAGAAAACAAATGCTAAACATATGATATTTACGTTTTTATTTTCCGCTATCTTTGACAAAATGTTACCATGTGCATTCTACACGCGACTACGTGTTTTCAGAGACATTTCATTTGACTACATACTTTTGTTTAAAATGTTTTTAAATTAGATGTTTCGTTCACACTGACCTATGTATAAAACTATGTTTACTTCAAAATGAGTTACGTCCAGAAGCTCTTTGTTTTCGGTTATTACGATAGGGTATTAATGTTAAAAATGCCTGTTAGGACCCCGTACATTAATTGGCGTTTTCTAAAATTGGCCCCTTCTTTAAGGCGAACGTATCTTACGGCTTTTTTTTATATTTGTTTTATTCATAATTGTTAATAGTGTTTGTAAGGTCAAATTTTAAATAGGGGCGCTTTGAAAAAAAAATTACGGTAAATTAATAGAATGAAAAATATATATAAATATATTAAATATATAATATATGGAGAGTAAATTTATCTAAATAATGAATGAATGGATTTTAAAAGACCTATTATGATTTTGCTTGTGCTAATAAGAAAGTGATGAACAAATCATTCAAACCGTTAACAAATTTTCACTTTATTAGCGGTTCCAAATAATAATTATTAAAATGGTTAGGAGTAAGATGCGCAAGTAAATTTTTAATTGCATTGTATGTTTCGCAATTACTATAAAATATTGAAATACCGTTCTATTTGATACAAGTAAGATTCAATGTTTTGTGTATATTACTTTACATCAATATTTTAATTGTAGCTCATTCGCATGNTACATCAATATTTTAATTGTAGCTCATTCGCATGTTTTTTTAGCAAATTTGACACTAGCCTTCCATTGTGTCTCTCCTGCACTGCAGATAAATTAACGGAAACAGTTACCTACTTAGCCGATAAAGTTAGTTGACAAGGTAGGAAAATGTTTCACATTTTCACGTCATACTAAAATTGCTATGTTTTTAACTCTTAGACAATGAATCAATGTAACATAGTTTATGTTTNATTTTCACGTCATACTAAAATTGCTATGTTTTTAACTCTTAGACAATGAATCAATGTAACATAGTTTATGTTTGTCCTATGACTTGGAAGAGTATTCAACATTAGTAACGTTCTTAAGTTCCTAACAGTTTCGTGTCTACACTTGACAGACGCACGAATACAGTGATAAGGTCCATGGCGGCAATGTGAGTTTTATATTTTGCGGAGGTATACACAATTGACACAGATAATACAAAACCCTTAGAAGGGATTTCAAAGAGCACAAAAAATGCTTAGGTATTATTCAACATGGCGTGGTTTGAGAAGGCTTTGGCACTCGCCAGCTGGAAGGGCGTGCAGTGACTAACCACAGGAACAACACAGGCACACAAGACTCACAGCACAGTATGCCAGCATTGCTGTCATGCTGCGACTAACCACAGGAACCACACAGGCACAGAAGACTCACAGCACAGTATGCCAACATTTCTGTCATACTGCGACTAACCACAGGAACCACACAGGCACAGAAGACTCACAGCACAGTATGCCAGCATT
>NQII01014214.1:0-24144 GCA_002778355.1 Clitarchus hookeri | reverse complement strand
AAACCTTAAAAAGAACTAACTTTGAGATGCAGAGTCCTGATGTACCTGGAGCTGTTCTGGCCATTCGAGGCACAGTGATAAGAGCAACACCAGCCTGCATACCTACAACCCTGGCACATTTCAGCAGAAAGTTCTGAAATGGCGAGCGATGTTCCCTTCCTGTTGTACACCTGGTACTATGAAACTTTTTAAGCTGTGACCCAATAATTTTACCAGTGCAAAGTCTGTAGCAAAGATCAGTACATTTCACGATACTAGTTTTGAGTACTTCTGATCATTATATTTTGTAATAAGGCAGTGTGAAAAAGGCAATATTTACTACATTGGAGAGCTTGGAAACAGAAATTGTAATGTGTGCGGTGTCTTGAAAGTAGCTCATCTCAAGTGTATCTTATTTTCGTTGATCAGTGAATATAATGCACATAAAGTAGTTAAGTAAAAAAAAAAATTTGTATTTCAAACACACTGCAACACAGTTCAATCTCTAGGTGCATAGTCTCCTGAAAGCCTAGGTGTGTGAAAATTATTAATACTTGTAAATTTATTAAATTAATAAATAGATATGTAATAAGTATACATTTTAATTCCAGCTGTTCAATTGTGTTCGCTAACAACACACATTACTGTAACACACAACGTCAATAGGAACAACAAATGAGCTTGGCACCAGGGAAATGGTAGCCTTGGAGGTGTAGTGATCACTACTACTCAACTCCCACCAAGAAGAACCACGTCGTTCAATTCCCAGTGGGGTCACGTAGATTTTCTTATGAGGGAAGCATGGTAGATGTTGCCATTGGCCAGCAGTTTTTCTCAGGATGCTCCCATCTTCCCCACCCCTGCATTCCACCACTTCTCCATCTTCATCTCATTTCACACTTACTGGTACTTAAGACCTCGCTGATAATCACCAACCAAAACCTATCATCTCTCAAATAACTCNCCTCATTTCACACTTACTGGTACTTAAGACCTCGCTGATAATCACCAACCAAAACCTATCATCTCTCAAATAACTCCAGGAAAATAGAATTTCGTAGCATAAGCTAACCCAAATTTTGGCAGAATTAATGTTGTGATACAATTTAGAGTGTGTAAGGTCAATAGCTTGTTAAGTATACTGGTACTTCCTGAATTTTTTTTAAAACATAAACAAACTGGAAATACCAAGAATCTAACGTGAAGGGGGAAGGTTCCCATAAGTGATGAATCATACCTTTTATAAGAACAGAAACACCATACCCAAGTTTGGAGGTTCACAAGTGAACCTGCCTCACTTTACAAGGCACAAATACCCTACTACTAGCATGATGATATGGGGAACTTTTTCGTTGTTCTTCACTTGTAATGATAAGTGGGTCACTGAAAGTACAGTGGTAAGTTGATGACTTCCCGTGACCCCATGTGCTACCTTTCTCCTTGGTTGAGTGTCCAGGAGCCAGTTACCACAAAGATAATACTCACCTGCACACATCTCTCATTTCCTNCCTTTCTCCTTGGTTGAGTGTCCAGGAGCCAGTTACCACAAAGATAATACTCACCTGCACACATCTCTCATTTCCTGTGCCATTTTTCTGATTCCATGCCTGATTGCATAAACATATGTATCCATGCACAAGGCAGACAGATGAAGTAGTGAAATACCCTTTGTGCAGTATGTGGGGAAAACACTGCCTTGATGTAATGATATTGTAACTATCACTTTCAATTGTGTGTATTATCATCATACTAAAAAGAAAATTTCATGTGAATCCAATGGTTTCTTCTTGCTGTTTAAATTTTTATGGAAATGAGTGTATTTCGTGTGCCACCAATATCCTTATTGGCTTTACAATAATCTTCACTCTATTTATCTTTTTTTTAAATAAAAAAATTAACACTCCAGCATTTTCTTACCAACGCTACATCTGACATTCAAGAGTTCACTGACAAGAATAAAATTTAATAAAAACTTAAAAAAATCAAATTTATTAGATATTATTTTATAAAAACTCCACCACACAAACAGCAAACATTATTTTATGAAAACTTTATATAGTACTACTTTTCAACTATTTATACTATACCTCTATAAACAAAACCAACTGTTTTCATTTGTGTGTTCAAATATATTTTTCCATTACTTTTAAACATTTCATTCAGTGAGGTATTATAACAAGATTGTCTGGTAATTATTAAGTTTAGGGGCTTTTCTGTAAAAAAAAAAAACCCCCCAAAAAAGTGGTATATTTCGACTCTACTAATTACGTAGAACACAAATATACTAGGGACGTAGGTTTAAAATAAGTAAAATAATATTTTAAAAAAATTGAACAAAATTGCAAAATGACTGTTTAGCAAGTTTGTTTACGTTTCTGAACGAAACGTCCTAGACCAACAAAAGTTGCATTAATGGGTTCTGCACAGCTTACCTTGTCAATATTTAAGAGGGCGTAATGTTAAAATAAATAGAACACTAAACTACGAATGTAGGATTGTAGGGATTTAAAGGAACCGTAAAACACACCAAAAGAATGTAAATTGACTCACCTAGGTAGGGGGCTGGTATAATTCCTCGGACGTTAATAGACATAAACAAACATATAAACAAGGTAAGCTGTGCAGAACCCATTAATGCAACTTTTGTTGGTCTAGGACGTTTCGTTCAGAAACGTAAAAAAAAACTGGCCATGCTGCTCATTTCACAATTTTGTTCAATTTTTTTTTATATGTTGTACTTATTTTAAAGCTACGCCCTTAGCATATTTGTGCTCTACGTGATTAGTAGAGTAGAAATATATCATAATTTTGATTTTTTTTTTGTTTTTTTTTTCAGAAAAGCCCCTAAACTTAATACCTTTATTTCTCCTTTTTAAAGACTAGTGTGCAACATAGGCCATGAATTTTGTGTTTTTCCACAATTCTATTTAGCCAGATAGTGTGGATAGTGTGGACAGTGAAGAGGGAGGTTATTTCCTCCATAGCTCCCTACGTAAACTGACCAACATAGAACATCTCAACATGGAAAACTACAATTTGCAAAAAGAAGGTACGAGCGAAATCCGTCAGCAAAGGAGAAACTGAGTCCTTGTTTAATGCGACAGCTTCTGAGAACGATTCACAGGCAGGTGGGGCCAATAACCATAATCAATTAACAGAGAATAATGATTCTCAGGTTAGTTTGAATCAGTTGTTTCACTTGATGGAAACTTCATTCCAGCAAATGCAAGCAGAATTTAAAAATGACATGCAGCAGTTGCATACTAAGCAAAGTAGTTTACTAACTGGCATGCAACACTTAGGCCCTCTAGTTAAGTCTGAAACCATCAAGAACATTGAGAACATTATCTGCAAGGTAATTAAGCAGGCGAAAGATTAGTTACAGATCGTAAAATTAAGTTTATGTCCTCAAAATGCCCTGTTGGATAAGATCCCATCCACCTTACCTTACATGCAAATGGAAACTTAACACACACAGAGTAATTTAGTTATTGATGTGTCACAGGTTGTGATTGACATGCAAACTGAAAAACAATGATTCACACTCAAATTGAATCAGACCGGATTGAAATTGTGGAACATGTCATTTGTAAAGAAGTGATTCAGGTTGAGGAAATTTTAGACACTGTACAACTATGTGATACACAAGTAAACAACCTCACACCAACCTTGAAATGCATGCCATCTACAGTCGACTCACCTGAACTGCAGCATCAAACAAACCCACACTAATGACTTGAATCAGTGCGAGAACACATTAGAGTATTTTTGGAATAACTGCTAACACACAAAACAGTGACGCACTCAAATGCAAAAGGCAAATTCGATTCTGTGCACACAAATCTGTCTGATGTCCAAAATTACATCAATTCGACATCCAAACCTTTACAGTTTGACACTAAGAATCTATGTATGTTTGAATACTTTTGCCAGATATTGTAATGGTGCACATGGAAAGAGTGTATTCATTTGTCATATTCATATACCATATGATACAGGAAAAAACAGCAGCACTCATAACCACTCATTTTGCCCCTGCCCCAAATTAGTAATGAAGAGATGCAACTTTTAAGTAGTAATCCAAACCAGATGAAAACTGAAATTATTGACTTTAATGCAAGATTGTACCATGCAGCAGAAATCAGAAACAAATATCACAAAGTTCTTAAAAGAAGTTCTTTTAATATAGGAAATTTAGTATTAAGAAGATCTTGTAATATAAGTTCTTTTTGGGAGAAGGTTACCAGAAAATTGTTTTTGTTATATTAAGGACCACTTCATGTAAAAGCTATTGTCCACAAGAACTGTTATGAGTTGGAAGATATGAATGGTATACCAGCAGGAAGGTATAATATTATTATGCAATTAAAAATTTATGACATGCCTAAAGTTTAAATGCTATTTGTCTAAAAATTTATGCAAGATTGCAATATGCATTGTTTTGTTTAACTGGAACTTGAAATTAATCATTGGCAGATGATAAATGAAGGATATAATGCAATTTGTTTATGTATTGAGCTAATGAAGAGCTGAATAATTGCCTGTTTGTAATGTCAAATGTTAAGCAAGCTACATGATGATTCAACGGCTAGTGTATCTAATGTCTATTATCTATTCAAGGGTCTATGTATTTGTGTTTGTCGACTATAGAGCCAACTGCCCATATTTCATGTTGTCGACATATCATTTTTGCCATTTGAGATTGATTTGCTCTTGTTTACGCAACAAGTGCAAAGCATTAAGCATTAATCGCTAGCTCTAGTCAAATGTAATCAGCAAGAACCTCTTCATTCCAGTAGCAGAAATGTCTTGTCTGAATTACAAATTAAAGCATAAAAGGCATTTTAAAAGCATCTGAAGATTATATATTGATGTATGTTTCACGTAATGAAAAGTTTTGAAATGTTACGGAATTTATTTTGTCCTGCAAGATGGGGTACTAATAATTATGAGTCTACAATAACTTTTAGATCTTCCAGAACTTTAAGCAAGAGATTAGGAAAAATACGACAGGAGCATTTTACTAAGTTGAAATAACCTTCCCTCTCTCACCATAACTAGTTGAATCATCTAAAGCTAAATTTTCTTATGTTGTTTGGTGTCTTCTAAATGTAAATAAACACATTTTGATTTGCTGCTGAAATAGTATCTCTTCCATAATTTAAAATGAATTTTGACACTGTATTGTTATCTCTAGTCTGGATNAATTTGCTGCTGAAATAGTATCTCTTCCATAATTTAAAATGAATTTTGACACTGTATTGTTATCTCTAGTCTGGATACACTTTCAAAGTTAAATCTGTTCATGACATATTTTCCAAGTGAAAATTATGAAATTTGTGATGATAGTTGTGTATATATTTTATTGAATGATTCATCAGGGTATTGTCTATTTCTCTATTCGTTCATTGAGTTAATTGTTGAATATTATGAATTCATATAAACAATTTTGATTATGTTGGTGAATACGCTGACGCATAATGCATATTGTAAGTAGAAGTATCGCTGACCCCTGCAATTTGAATCCCCCGCAAGTGCCTACAGTTAACAAGGGCCGCAGGAAACGCGTGCGGCAAGGATAAGTTGCCCCCAGAGAATGGATAGGTGGTTTACACGTGTCACGGTTGTGCTGCGGGTCCCCGCTCACCACCCCAAACATAGGCTAGCAATTTTCGCCCACGAGGGAATTAAGACACGTGCTGAAGGTGAGATACACCAGAAAAAGGCTGACAGAGCTTGGCAGTTGGGCCACAAGTCCCCACCCTCCCCTAGCAAAACGCAGGAGAACAGAGACACGCACAACGAAAATGCTGATGTACACTAAGTCAACAAGAGTCCTGACACGTGGAGGAAGTGGGCCATTGTCCGGCTCCTTCCACCCCCCTTCCCCAAACAAGGGAGACACGTGTGTGAATCTAGGGGGAGATCAAGAGAGTTAAAAGCCAACTTGCGAGGCAAGGAGGGGATCAGTGATACCCCACGCCGAAAGGCGACGAGCGTCGGGTGGGGGCCCGCCAGAGCCCCACGTCGGAACGACAAAGTCGATCAGTTGAATCAGTCAGTCAGTTGAAGTCAGTCGTGACGCCGAGAGGTGTACGTCGGAGGGGGGGGGGGCCTCACCGGAGCCCCTCATTGGAATCAGTTAGTCAGTCAGTTGTTATACGCCGCGCCGAGACGCGAGACAGTCGGGTGAGTAATATCACCAAGCCGGGACGCGCAGTGCGATACAGAGCGTGAATCAGCCAGTCAGTGAGTCAATCATGATGTCACCGAGGAGAGAACCCAGGAACAGTCCGTCGTGGAGAGCCGTAATCGAGACCGCCGCAGGAAGTCAGCTGAGTCCACCATGCCAATTAGACTGAGCCAACGGCCCATTAAGGGGGCCACCCAACTTACTAGACAACATCCTACCAGAGCACCAAATATAGAAAAGGACCAACATCGCCACTCAGGGGCAGGTCCCGACGCCTAGTGTCCTCCAAGACGTCAGAAACATTAGCCAGAGCACTGTAATCAGCCCTTAAGGCCCCCAACTCGCAAGGTACCATCTCGCAGGGTCAGTACTATATGTGAATTTCCGGGAAAGTAAGTAAATTTCCGGAAAAATATATAAGTGTATTCCCGGAAAAGTGGTAGTTTCCGGGAAAGGGTGTGAGAGTTTCTGGGAAAGGGTGTGTGAATTTCCGGTCAAATATAACCTAGTACATTTGAAACACTGAGTGACTACATTATTGTTTATCCTCAACCTTCACGGCACCTTATAGTCTGTGCCTGGTAAAAATAACTCAGACCCTATGACCCTCCCTGTACATCATATCACAAGGAGGCGAATAGCGTCAACGCTATTGTTGAAGATTATGGTTATTGACTTTTGTCATTGCTCAGAATTTAATTAAGGTTATAGTTGTCACTTCTGTCCGTACTAAATGCTTAGTTTCTATTACTTGGATTTGTATTTCAAATTATTTAATCACATCAATTTTAGTTTTGAAGTTATATTTAATCAACACATATAGTGAATCTACTACGTTGTGTATTAATATGTTTAATAGTCATAAAGTTTGAAATAATGTTATGTACAAGGGTGATGATATACACATGGAAGTTTTGTAAGCACGAACACTTAATGCCTTGTTTGAACTTGTACTGAACATACAAAATTTTCTAAAACACGTGTGTTTCAAGTGATGCAAACATTTAGAACCGAGCAACATGTTAACATTTGAAATGCAAGAGAAAAAATAGTTACACTGAATATGTGCCATACATGAACTCCCTACATTATCAGAGGGTTTGAAGATAACGCTGTATGTGTAATTGTTATTGCAAATAATTATGTACATTTTGAGTTAGGCATATAGGAAAACTCAATTACCTGCAGTTTTGTGAAAATCTACACAAAATTTCAACGGGAGAAGTACTGCTAGAGATGCAGATATCTCAGACGCCAGCTTCGAACTAAGCAACGGTCTCACAGGGCCAGTTTGGTGTGCGTACAGCGAGGGAGCACATGACTTCATATGCAGCTTAATCACCGTTGGACAATTTAAAACATAACTATGGTATATGTTTCTATTCCCCTTTTAAAAATATGGATGACTCTATGTAGGTAATGCTGAACCACGTATTAAATTTTTTTAAAAGATGTTCTATTCTGGTGGGGCATTTCTGTAGAAAAACTTTCCCTTTGTTTATTTAGTTTTGTTTGTTTACATTTCACAGTGACAGCCATGTTGTCAGAAGTTTGTTTTGTTTATATTTATTTGCAACGGGTTTGTTATGTTGTTTTATTCTGATTATTTATTTCATTACTTTAAATTACATATTTTCATCAGTGTTTTATTTGAGTTAAGTATTTAAACTTTGTTTTGAAATATCTCTCTAGCGCATGTTAATCTTTGATCTCTTACTTTGTCTATGCATGTGTTAGTCTATTTATTTCTTTCACGGAAGATTTAAAATTACGTTTTAGTATTGAGATCATGAACTTAATTATTAAATAGAATAATATTAATGTACGCAACTCCCGTTTTCCTGTAAAACCTATGTCTATGGCTTGGGTATCTATATAATGCAACAGAGGTGGACAAAATGCACAAATGCACGAACCAGGTTTGTGGTAAATATTGTAGGCCTGGAGAAAACTTTAACACATTTCCGTTGCTAAATTCCGTGATTCAACAAATTTGCACCAATAAATACCTAGCATAGTATGTAAACAAACATCCGCATCCATCTTACTTCGCCTTAAATATGCAATGAACGACATGGCAATAGATACAATCAATATCTAGATAACTGCATCTGCTTTTACTTCACGATGTGTAAACATACTGTACAAAAATGCACTTCGGAAGGCGGCCTGACAATATTGACCATATGATCCCGCAGGCTATTGATATTGAGGCTGCTATCTCGCACGTACGTATATCTATGCGCTGTTAAGTAAACACGAGTCTGTAATGTGAAGATTTGAGTTTATTCGCTGTAATGTATTTTCCTACATTACGTCAATCCATTTTTAATTAATGATTTATTAACAATGTTTGGTATTAGTAGATGCCATATTATTGTGCGGTAATTATCCAGAGTAGCAGTTTTTATGTATAAAAAACCCCAAAAGTGGTATATTTCCACTACTAATTACGCAGAACATGAAAATATACTAGGGGCATTAACATCTGTTTAATTTTGTAATATGTGCCCACCTAACCTAACAGAACCTAACCCCATGATGAGTAAATCACTATTTTACATTTTTAAACCAACCTAGGCTTGTAGGGTTTTAAACTAACCTAGGATTGTAGGGTGTTAACCTAACCTAGGATAGTAGGGTTTTTAACTAAGCTAGGATAGTAGAGTTTTTAACTAACCTACGAATTTAGTCTAATCTAGGATGTTAGGGATTTAAAGGAACCTTAAAACATTGGAAAACTCACCTAGGTAGGCGGCGGGTACAATTCCTCTGTCCTAGGCCAATTCAACTGTTGTACACCTTACCTCACTCGACGAAACAAGTAACACCGTCCACATAGGAAAAAATTACGCACAGAAACACTCGTTCTTGCACTCTTTTTAAATCGGTCGGATTCGGACGTCACAACTCATGCCCGCAACGACACAACAGCACTGTGGAGCATCTCAACTGCCACAAAAAATTCCATTACAATGACGTCTTACGACCGTGACGATGACGTCAAAGACCCACAGCCAATAAGGTGACGGTAAGAATCATGGCGTCACCAAAAATCATAACGTACGAGGTAAACAAAGCGGCGAACAACTCGTACGTTTAACTATTTTATTTAATACGTTCTACTTATTTTAACATTACGCCCTCCTGAATACGAACAAGGTAAGCTGTGCAGAACCCATTAAAGTTACTTTTGGTCTAGGACGTTTCCATCAGAAAAGCCGCTACACTGGATAATTACCTATTGTGTGTTCGGTATGACAATTTGCTTTTGATAATAGCAAACCCTAACATAGAAGTATCGCTAACATGAGTTATGTTAGCAAGAGAAATCTTAAATGTGCATTTTGTAAATGGGAGGGGAGGCACGATCATCTACAGACACACACCAGTAGTTAAGAAGAAAAACCAAAGAGCAATATGTGCAGGACAGGAATATTTTAGTTGATTCAACATCCCAGGAATTTCATCCACCTCTCAAACAGGCACGAAAAGATGGTCCTGATTATATAGGTTTTTATAGTATTGAGCAGCAGTTTGCATCATCAGTTGAACAGAATGTTCTTGCTGACCAGAATTCTATGGAAAACTGAGGCCTACATGAACAGCTGACAAAAATTTCTTCAATGATTTTGTTAGTTAAATAAAAAAAATTAATGACATGCAACAGAAAAGAAAGTGAAAGAATAAGCCAAACAGAGAACATTGATGAATCACAGCTTGAAATTGATGAAGCCAAGATTAAGCTTGTTAGAATTTACAAGACACCTGATAAGATTTGTGAACTAGAACCCTGCTTTGAGATTCAAAATTCAAGTATTTATTGTACTCCTCGCACAAATAACTATCAACAGCTTCCTAAGTCTGTTGGAATCATACAATCTTTGAAGTATGGAATATTTTCTTCACTAACCATATCAGATGAAGTAGAAGCAGATGAGCCTAAGTGTCAAAACAGAGCATGGACTTTAGGAATTTGAAGACTCATTATTTATCACATTCAAAAAAACAAGAACACAAAAGTGGTGTGTGGATTTCAAGGAACTGAAATCACTTGAACAAGAAGAAAATAAAAAACAGGATGCAATAGGTCTCAGTATGTGTCGGATTGCCTATACTGCAGTGAAGGAGAGTACAGGTGGGAAATTCTATGGAAGACAAATTGATTTGAACCATTTAAATGGAGCTGATGTGGGAGACATAAACCATTTTTGAAGCATTCAGAGTTTCTATGTTTGAAACATTGCTAAAGAAGATTTCAAATTTCTTAACAACCACGAATCCCATTACTAAACACTTGCCACTTGTATCAGTGGTTGCTGACAAGATTACTAAACAGCACGGGATATAACAAATTGTTAGTGTACTTACTTTGGTTGAGGGTGTTCATTCTTCTTGATATATCACAATGTGGAACATTCCATAAAGGAGAGGTGTTGGCTAGTAAGATCAAAGAATCTCTTACGAAAAGTGGGAAGAATATGACCCTGCAGCTAAATGGATTGACATTTTATGAGGAATATTTTGACCTAAAAATGTTGATCAAAAACTTGTATACACATGTGGTAATGAACTTAACGTTGACGTTCTGCTGCCAACATTGGACATTGCCCACAGACTGATATGTGCTCTCAGAGATGTAAGGAAAACCCATTCTTGTGCTTGGATGGAGAAACAAACCAGCGCAGTTGGTGAAGTGATGAATTATAAATGGGGTATTTCATATGAAGAGACTATTGCTGTGGCTGATGAACTTGGCTCATCCATGTTGAATCCAAAGTTCTTTCAAGACACGAGATTTGTTCAAAGCGAGCTAAGGGTTTACCAAACTTTTGTGAAAGATTTTCCCCTATTTTACACTAAGAAGAAACTTAGTGATGCAATCAAAAATGTGTAATACGCTAAAGTTAAGGAGTTTTTAACCTTGCTGAGAAAGTTTTGTTCTTCCATGTTTGGTTTTCAGCTTTTGGAGACTATTGACATCCTGCATTTGATTAGTGTGTTCAGTTGTTTTAGTCTGCCAAAGTGTGCATATGGACACTGTATGATGAGTTCAATATTTTATGTGGCAAACTTGAAGACATGAAGTTGAAGCTGAAAAGGAGAGAGCTCTCACATTATTTTTCTCAGCTTATATCAGAAATTAAGTGCCTAGAGAATGATTTGTTTTGTAGCTGTCTGTTGGTGACTAATGAATAATGCCTGGAGCCCAAGAGTAAGGCAAAAAGTCCCAAGCAGTGTTCTGGCATTTCTGATTCTGAACAACAGGATAGATATAGCATTCCAAAACTGAATTTACATCACTTCCTTTTAGTAGTGCTTGAAAGACTTAAAAACAGAATATGTGAACCTCCTGTAATGAATGAGATGAGGTTATGTTTTTCATATAAGTCATTAATGAGGCACTTAAGTGAAAATAATGGAAGTGTTGTTAAGTTCTTGAGGAACCTCACAGACCTTGTCTCCACAATCCGTAGTTACTGTGTAAACCCCAATACTGTGATTTTGCAATACACATTATTTAAGGAATGAGAGCATCAATGTAAACAACTGATAAATTCATCAACTCATTCAGACTCTGATGATATTTGACAGATGCTATATACAAAAAAATACCAGGTGTACTTTCTGTCTTAGAAAACTGTGAGATTATTGGGTGTGTTATGGGCAATCACATACACCATTGAACCGTGAAGCAAGTTTCTCTCATGATGAAGGTTTTTCTAAGTTGAAATGGCCCAGAAATGCATTCATCATCTGCTTTCTTGAAACAAGGCTTGGAGAAGCACTTCAATGGTGGGTCATATCACATCACTCTAACTTCTGCTGCTTCAAAGTTGAGGCACTTCATTATATCGAAGATCATCGACAAGCTTCATGAGGAGAGAGAAAGACTGCCTTTCATTTCTGAATGACCTAAATTGCAAAGTGTCCATGCACAACCATTTAATGTAAATTTTTAACTGTTTTACAGCGGTACATTCATCAATATCATAAACAATTTGTTACAAAGATATTTTTTATATTTTTGGAAAAATTTTGACCTAAATTTTTATGTTCTGGGGAAACTTTTCCATGCTAGGAATAGTGTCCACCTCTGTAATGTGGTACATCATCATAAAGGGCAATGTCAAAATTTATAATTTTACTACCTCATCTTAGTAATTTTGAATTCAAAAGATGTGATTTATGTTTTTTGACAAGGGAAAATGAAGAAGAGTCCCTCGTGTCAGTAATTCTTTTGGAATTACTAATTCCAAATTTGAGAGGAATTGTAGAGAGAATGGTGGAGAAACTTATCCCACAGAATATTATAAATTCTTGGAGTAATACACCATACTATGCAAAGGAAATAAAAGGAATGAAGAGAAAGTGTAGACAAATGCACGCATGGTGGAATAACACAGAATCTGATAGTACTAGGAAACACATGAAATAGATGGGGGCAGACCTAGGAAGGTTGATTAAGCAGGCAAAAAAAAACTTAATCCAGCTTTTATTTCAGAACTAAGTATTAAAATAGGCCGGGATGTTCATAAACTGTGCTTCAAAAACATGTTTCTTCATAACGGTGAACAATGTGAATTCCTGACCAAAACAGATAGCTTACACAAGAATCAGGCTTCTGCCCCAATATATTGTTATGCTTAAGGCCGCACAATAGCCCAGACTCCAGACTTTCATAAACTCTCCGCTCAGAGGCCCATTGCGCTTATATAGTATCAGTCGCCAGATCTCAAAGGTTTCCTGGGTAATTATTAATTTTAGGGGCTTTTCCGTAAAAAAAAAAAACCCCCCAAAAAGCAGAACATTTCCACTCTACCAATTACGCAGAGCACAAATATACTAGGGGCATGTGTTTAAAATAAGTAGAGCATATTTTAAAAAATTGAACAAATTTGCGAGATGAGTAGGTTAGCTAGTTTGTTTACGTTTCTGAACGCAACGTCCTAAACTAACAAAAGTTATTTTAATGAATTCAGCATAGCTTACCTAGTTGATTTTGAAGAGGACGTAGTGGTAAAATACGTAAAACATATTAAAAATAATCGCTACATGTACAAGTAACTGAGTTTGTTTACGTTGATTAACGTGTGCCGCCATTATTAATGACTGCGCAGTGCATTTTTCACGCAATCTAGCGGCGTCAGATATCATCACCGGCCTTACGTTAGTATGCCAGTGTTTGGCGACAAGTGCTGATCGCGGTGAGTAAGGTGGTGCTGCGTTCATGTGCGTTGTTCGAATCCTACCTACCGAGTGAAGACTTGTGATTGAAGAATGGAGAGTGCTAGTGCGAGTGGTTCTGTGCGTCATAGACGCCTATGTGAAGAGTGTTGTCTGGTCGTATTCGAATTTGCAGAATTAACGATAGTTTGGTCACTTCTGTTTGACTTTTTGGTAGATCACAGGGTATTGTCAAATGAGGTAAGGGGCCACAAATGCACAACAGTAATTGAATTGGCCGAGAACAGCAAATTCTTTCGCTGTCAACGGTCTGTTAGGACCCGTGTCTGTAAAAAAAATAAGAAGGTGCTTTGTAATTTTAAAAAATCATTTTGGCACGACACGTGGTTTGGAAAAAGTCATTTATCAATTCAGATTATTTGCAAGATTACGTATTTGTATTTAACTATTCTACATCCTCGCACCAAATATATTATTTGTATGTGTCATGTTAGTTTGCCAACCGTCGTGGATTGGTTGTCCTTTTGTCGCGAGGTGATGGTTGAATGGTGTATGCTTGAGACAGGGCGTAAGATAGGGGAGGTGGGTTCATACGTGGAAATAGATGAGGCTAAGTTTGGTAAATGTAAATATAATAGGAGTTGAAACGTCCAGGGGCAGTGGGTTTTCGACGGGATCGAGAGACGTACAAATAGTATATTTCTTGTTCCTGTCGTTGACCGAACTAGCAAAACGCTCCTGAACGTAATCATGCAATACATAGAACCTGGAACGACAATTATTAGTGACTGTTGACGCTTATAATTGTCTTTCAGAGCGTGGCTATGAGCATCTTCGGGTGAATCATAGCATGAATTTCGTTGATCCCGCTACAGGAGCGAACACCCCAAGAATAGAGCGTGTGTGGCGTGACGTGAGGCACGGTCTTCCCCGGTACGGCAGGAGAACGCCGCATTTCGTGGGGTATCTGGCGGAATTTGTGTTTCGTCGCCGGTACCCCGACGAACGCGAACGTATACATCATTTCCTACTCGCCACAGGACAACTTTATCCATCACCTACCTAGGTGAGTACATCTTCAATTGGTATATAGTATAATGAAATATTATGTAGAGACATGTCTTTCCCCACAAAGTGCTATATTTCCACTCTACTAATTATGCAGAACACGAATGTACTAGGGGCATTAACGTAAGACTAATTTTTTAATATGTGCCCACCTAACCTAACAGAACCTAACCCCACGATGGGAGAATCACTATTTTACATTTTTAAACTAACCTAGGGTGTTTGGATTTTTCAACTGATCTAAGTTAGATTAACACCTTAACATCCTAGGTTGGTTTAAAACCCACAAATCTTAGGTTAGTTTAAAACCCAACAATCGTAGGTTAGTTTAAAATTGTAAAATAGTGATTCACCCATCATGGAGTTAGGCTCTGTTAGGTTAGGTGGGTAAATGTTAGGAAATTCATCGGACGTTAATGCCCCTAGTATATTTGTGTTCTACGTGATTAGTAGTGTCCAAATATACCACTTTTTGGAGTTTTTACAGAAAAGCCCCTAAACTTAATAATTACTGTTTCCTGCACCCAATATTCTTCTGTGGTTGTTCATACACAGCGATGGCCTTTCAGATATACAACGTGTTTAGGAAACGTGTACAAACTCGAGCACGTGATTCATGACTGAAAAAGAGGAAGAATGATATAGGACAGCCATGGTCCATCTCAAATAATAAGGGCTTTAGATGCCCTTAAAGGCAGAGAGGGACAAGCATATTACGTGGGATATTATGCAAAGTACTTTCATTAGAGGAACACAAACTGATATACGGATTAATTCTACCAAGATCTTGGATAAAAAGAAGGTATGGTATGGTATGTCATACACACCCACCCATGTAAATAATAGGGGTTGGCACCCTTTGATTGCATGCAACATTTACACAGTGAGATTAACTTGATTGTGGATACCATCGGATGAAACAGAACGTCCTAATTTAGCAAATAAGGTCTCCTAGTTGCAACTCTCTAGGACCCGCCATTTCCGTATAGAACGCAAACGACGGGTACAGTGGTAGCAAAGCCATGGCCTGGCGAGTAGGCAACACAGTCTGCACCCGGTGGTAAATATATGTTGGTGGTATGACGCATGTTGTCACACGTCACAGCCAGTTCCCCTTTCTTCCCTCCTGAGCAGTGTAGTTTCCTGCCCCGTCTGCTCGAGCGACTTGTTGTTCACAGCTTGTCACTGCTTCGATTCACTAGGTACTGTAGACTTGAGCATTGACAAGTACACAAATTCTGAAATGACTGACATGGTCTTGGTGTATGGTGAAGTGAGAGACAACGGCAGGGCAGTTGCGTGTGTATACAGCCAAAGATACCCTGCACAACGTCATCCAAGCCACCACACATTCGCACAGCTACACTTTGGTGTAGCACATTTCCTAATGCTGATCTGTTTGCTGCGTGCTGGTTCCTGGCCATTCTCATTTTGCAGGGAATCCCCGCTGTATTCCTCCGAGTGCGGGAAGTGTTGCTTACTCACAAGTCCATGGTATACCTACCACTGAACACGTAGTTTCCGGTTTAACCGGAAACGGTGGATTCTAGAGAGTTGCAACTAGGGGGCCTTATTTACTAATTGCGACGTCCTGCTTCATCCGATGGTATCCACAATCAATTTAACCTCACTGTGTAAATGTTTCCTGCAATTAAAGGATGCCAACCTCTATTATTTATATGATGGGGGTACGTACGATAAACCATTACTTCCTTTTATCCAAGATCTTGGTATAATTAATCCGTATACCAATTTGTGTTCCTCTAGCGCAAGTACTTTGCATATAATATCCCTCATAATAAGCTTGTCACCCTCCACATTTAAGGGCATCTACAGCCCTTATTATTTTTAATGGACCATGGGTGTCCTATATTATTGTTCCTCTTTTCCGGTCACGAATCACGTGCCCGAGTTTGTACACATGTTTCCTAAACACGTAGTGACAGGACGAAGACCTGGTATGACAGTAGAATGTCGGACGTGGTATTTCAAAAAGGATAACCGATGTGGCTGTACAATCCACAGAGTCCAAAAGGTTACTACTTGAAGCTGCAGAAATGTTGGGAAGGGCCTTACAGCGTTTGGAATAAGATCAAAGTTGTGGTCTTTCGGATTCGTCGTCAAGGCTCTCGGGAGAAGCCGAAGGCTGCCCACATTGATTGACTGGCATTCTTGAAGAGTGGGCAGTGTTATGCACTACCTATTTTGCATCGCTTCCCTTGACCATCTCTGTGCGAGTGAGTGAAAGAGGACAAAGTAGTGATATGATAGTGGGTGGCGCGTCATGAAAGAATGTTTGAATGGCAGACAAACGATAATCCTTAAAATACTTCAAGTTGGAAAGCTGTGCCGCAGCGATAAGTCTATGGCTGCTCGCACGCTCCTGACCTTCAGCGGATTGAATTTCTGAATTCATCTAAAGGAGTATTCTGGTTTAATGCCCCAGCTTCCCTCAGAATGACTAGGGGTGCCGGGAACTTGCAAGATCTGGCGATTGATACTATTTAAGCGTGATGGGCCTCCAAGCGGAGAGTTTATGAATGTCGGGAACCTGGGCAATTGTGTGACCTTAAGCGATAAGACGACAATCCAGGAGAGCAAGGAGTGGCTACTGCAGTGACCAGCGGAGTAAAATCTGTGACTGCAAATATCTATAAGTGAAGAATGCGACTGGCAGGAGGGACTATTGAACTGGATGTGAGAGTGTAAAAGACATTTCAAATGATGGCAACAGACAGACTGCACATGTATTAATGAATGGGAGTCAATTGACTATAAACAAACGGAGACATTAAGATTCACTTTAATAAATTAGAGTTGAGATAGACATTGAATACTGCGCTCACTAAAAACTAAAAAGAGTAATAGTGGAGACAGAAAGATTGATGCTGTAAATAATAGCTGTGTGAATAAATTAAAATCAAATTTAGTTCCTTTATGATTATTAAGACCTCCATCCCTCACGAACTCACATACACCCACCTGGCATCTTGAAACAGTACATGTATAGAACACAGATTAATATTTTTTTGGCAAATGTAATAATGCTCATGGAACTGCTAAGAGAAAAGAAACATATGACCAAAGATGCATATGGCAGTAAAATATTGTAATGACGCAGTTATAATCATTATCGGGATACTTGGTTCATTTTCTTTAGTTTTGCGAGGCTTTGTAATATTTTATCAGGATTTGAAGTTATTGCCGTGGTAGAATGTTATTCCGACATATGTTTGCCTTTTCAGAAATCTTAGTTTTAGTTTACGTCAGCATTTGTATATAGAAGCTTTCCAACTGCAGTAGACAGTTTTTGTTCTAGAAGTTTGATTATATTTTTACTACGAAGCAGTTCGGCATGGCGTGGGAGGGATTCCGGCCCATGCCATGCCCTTATTTGGCGACGTTTTTGGCACCCTATGGCGAGGAGTGGGGATAGGCATGGGGCAACTTATACCCTGTGTGCCTACCGCCTGTAAACAAAGCAAAGCAAAACACAGTAGACAACCAGCTACAGAAGAGGGCATGTCGAGGTGGCAAATATCCCCCACACCGGCAAACTTTATCCTGCTAAATTATTTCTCCGCCAGTATGGGAGGTCGCTAGGGTGCCAGGAGGGAACTGATGTCCCTCCTGCGTGTGTAATTTCCTCTTGCAATGCAAGTTTGAATGACGTGATTAAGAAGTAAACTACTGCGGCGCTGCTCTTTGTTTGTTTGTCTGTTGAAACTTACTGTTCATGACTCTGCCTACTTTAAGCTTCTGTGTGAACTGTTTCTTTTGAATATTAATTTTAATTACAGTAACTAAACCGAGACTTGAATTAATTTTACATTTATTTGGCACATTTTTTTAAAGTTTCATTCTCTACCGATTGAGCGAACCGAGCTGTAATTCCCAGATGCCAATTCTGGTGGCTGAGACGTTACAATATTAAGTACAATAAAATTAAACAAGAAAAATAATAAAATTACAAAATTATTGAAATTAATGAGTTTAATATGTGATTCTATCATCCGCCTACACAATTTCTAGATAAATTAGGCTGGGGCTTCCAAAATATTACATTCAAATCAAAATATTTAGCAAAAAAATTATGCAAACACACCAAGATCACCCAAGGTTCCTCTAGTGGTCTTTCAAGATCTGGTATCCCTGAATTTAAGCTAATTGCACTGCCGAGCGGTCCTTATGCTACCCAGCTTCCTTGCAGCTGGGGAAGGGGTATCTGCTTTGATGGTTGGAGCCACAACCAAGCTCTGATTACTAGGTGGGGTGTTGGACTGATGAGCAGTCAGACCATTGGGGCCCAAAATCAGAATTTCAAAGTGAAGAAATTCAAAGAATGGTAAATGAGGTGGTGCGGTGTCAGTGCAGCTACTTCCCCAAGGTGGTGGGGGTGGTTGGCATGCCCTTGGGCTGTAGGGAAGCAACAGTTAGCTTATAATGAGACTGTTCAGGCAGACCTCCTGGCCTTAGGCTGGGCTGCTGTCCCCACTGCTGGACAGTAGTAGCATGGCTGCTCCTTATAACTCGCAAGTACCATGGAAAGTTAAGTAGGACTATGGGTGATCGGTTGGCTTCAAAGAGGTTCTCCACTGTGACCAATCAAAACGTCAGACTCATAGTGTCGGTAGTCGGCCTTAAAGCAAGGCACAGCTGGAGGGTTCCTGTCCCCTGAGAAGGGAAGATATAGTGAGTGATCCAGCACTGACCTGGACAGCCAGGAGGGGGCAAGGCAAAAGCCAGAAGGGTAGTGTACTTTGACTAGACCACAGGTGCAACTGTGTGCAAGGGTTTCAAGAGCATTATGGAACAATATTAAAGGTATGTGTGCCACGCCCACATGTTCATTTGTGGCCAATTGTTGCATTAGTCTGAGATTACCAGTACCTGCAGTGATCAGGTATTACTCGATCCCCTGCCATTTGGGGCCTAATCGGCTGGTGCTTGAGTGATCTTCATGGACATTCCCACTTTGACATTATATGAAGTATACACACACTTATACAGAAATAAATATGCAACTTTGGCAAAACATTTTTTTTTGGGGGGATGTCTTTAAACTGAACAAATACTAAATTAATATTAATAAATAAATCAAAAACTTAATAGTTAAGGAGAGATACTGTTGCAAAGTTTCATTAACTTACGATTCTGGGTTAGTTTAATTACTAAGTCATATTACAATAGGGTGGTTAATTTTCAAGACTTACGATTCTTGCTTGAGTTTTTCTGAATGGAAGTTTTTCAGAGAACAACTTATTCCAAAAAATTTGTTTGTGTGGATGGTTGTGAAATTCAGTTGTTTGAGTCTGTGCTACAATTTACATTTAACCAACACATTCATAGTTAACTATAACAACAAACACATACACAACACAAGTACAGTGGCCTGGCTACAACTAATATATAATATTAGCTTATCTTGTTACAGCTAGTACCGAAGAAACTAAGTTTTGTATAAATGGTAGCATTTTCATTGTCAAAAATAATTACTCTCTATAAATCTGAGGCATTTTTAAAATACAAAACTAGTTTTGTTTCAATTTTTACTGTTAAGGGTACCTAAAAAAATCACAAAACTTTCTTGGTTGCGATGCTCCTCCAGAAATGAACACAAGCAAATATCTGCCCAAGGAATAAAGGCAACACAAGCATTAACTTGATATGTAAATAAGTTCTACATCTGACAACGTAACACAAGCATCAGAGCTTCTGATTGGCTGAATATTAACATAAAGTGATGATAAACAAGGAAAGTTGAACCAAATTGAAATTTGGTACCGGCAATTGTTAAGAATCATAGGTTTTCCTAAAAACGGGAAAACAAACAGTTTAATTCGTATCACTTTGTTGTGTTAATGATGTGCTAATAACATGTGTGTCCGGGCCTTTAGACAGATATGTTAGTTTTAAAACACTTTTACCCTACAATAATTTCTGTGCTCTTACAGAACTCTCCACTACTGACACTTTTTTTCTCACAAAATAAACTTATAAGGGCGTGCCACAATTGAGAGGATGTGTTAGTCTGGTATATTCAAACTGACTGTAATTTCGCAGATACAGCATTTCATTGGTTCACATTACTGTGACGTCAGGTGCTGATGATGAAGACGTGAGGTGAGATGCTTACTGACTGGAGAAGGCCGAACTTAATTTTTCGTGGTGAGACTGTATGGACTGCATCATCAGCATAAAATTTCATCAACGTACAGACCAATGAGATGTTATGTTTGTACACAGAAGAGATAAAGCATGCAAAACTGTACAGTTCATACATAACCTTTTAATAGTAAATACATTAATTAAGTTGATTCTGAATAAACAGATGGGCGGTTTGCTAAGTGATGTAGTGCAGCTACGGCAGTTTTAATATACTATCAATGGCAAGCAGTAAAATATACCATGAAAAAAATGTCAAAACAGACAGAAAATGGCAACGTGAAAATGTTAAGGAAAACGACAAATTGTTTTTCCAACTGCATCCATTATTAATCTTGTTATACAAATGAATAATAGTATTATCTCTCCAATATATATTAAGAATAGGATATATGCAAATCAGAATGATTTATATATTATTCCTGTTATTATTGAAATAATTCAGACAACCTCAATTGTAGCAAGTAAGACTCGTCATGATCAGAAATCTGCGTGAACTGACAACACAATCGAACAACTCAGACAGATGCATCTGCACAATTGTGGCAGGGCCTTAGGCCCCGTCCACAATCGACTTGGCTTAAATAACATTACTTACAAAGCATAACAAGATAAATCATCAGTCTACAAACAGCATTAACATTAATGAAAACAACACTTTCCTCAACAATCAGAAAGAGCAAAAGAATAGGAAATAATATGCCCGGCACAAGAATTTTTATACACATTCATTGGCTACAGCAGTTTTTAAGACATTTCAAATTCTCATTGGCCGGCGTTAAAAACTTGGCGCAAGATACTCAGAGAAGATCATCTTGACACCAAGTCACGCAAATAACGCCAGTAAGTCATGCCAAATACTAGTTGTGAACATTGCAATCTCAAATACAGGTTTTTGTGTCTTTATGTTACGCATGTTATGTGCGCCATGTCGATTGTGGACGGGGCCTTAAGTGTGCACTAACCAAGAATACGACGCCACATGCACGACTACACACACGCAAGCACAAGTAGACAAAAAGTCTTCTTATTGCAGTGTTTTACGTTTTAAGATGTAAAGTGTTTAATACACCAAGAGTAGCTTAGGTCTCACTAATAATAATAATAAACTGAAAATCTAAAGCAAAACATGCCGCTAGAAGATATAAACACCGACAGAGATTAAGTATACACAAAAAATTATTCAATAGCACAAACTCGGTTTACATTTACTAACCTACTCTAGCTGTCACAGTTGGGATGAATGTATAGACCTAATTGAAAGTGGGATAAAAACGTACAAAAATTTTTATTTATGAAAATAGCTGTGTTGCTAAACACCACTAATGAGTAAACGTAGTCAAAAATAAACATACGCTTTTCTGAAAGTCTTCCCGATTGTCGAATAATGATGAATCTGTAAACTAACTACACGTAGTAAAAGTACGTATCTTAAAGTGATAAGTATTGTACAAGATCGCTTGATGATTATTCATGTCACTTCACCATGCCTGACTAAACCACGCCATTAGGTTCAGGCCTTACACAAGACAGAAGTATTCATTGGCTGAATATTAACCAATAAGCAAATCACTTTTAAATATTTTCATGGCTAACAATTTCAATTTTAAAATGAAGGCCAAAACTTCTTCCATTTACCCCATTTAACTGCTGTACTCTTTATTTTATAAAATCTAAATAGAACAAATTTTGTAAAATATTATTTTTTTAAATTTCGTACAAATATTTTTTATGCAAATGAAAAATAATTTAACGGTTTAAATCTTAATGCAAGTTATAACAAATAAGATTGCTTGTTTTAATGAAAAATATAAATAATTCTTTTTTCTAACCTACTCTAAAAATAAGTGTTAAGTATGAGTCCACGGTAGGGACGGGAGTTAAGTGCGTCTCAGCGCTAAGCCCCGTACGCCTACAAAGGGAAGTAAATCATGCAAGGAGAGACATGCATCGGGGCAGAAAGGGATTGGGCTGCCATGGCTGGCTCTTTGCCATGAAAACCTCCCTAGGTGTACTTATAGCTAAACTATTATACTAAGAAGAGAAAAGGAAAAACCGGCATAGTCACCGTAAAAATTATTAACGATAATTCCCCATTAGGGAGAGCGCTAAAACATGGTCAATCCTCATGGTCTCATTCTCTGTGTCCTCCTTCGTCTTTCCTCCCAAAAACCAAACATTCACCATTTTCCTTCTTCCTATCCTCTGTCCACTTCTTTCCCGTTTTCTTCTTTTTGGAAGTTCGTTCTAATTTCTGATTTCTAAATACTAAGTTATTATATATTTAAAAAAAAAAGTTAATTGGGCTGGGGTCCTTGCCCTTCTAAAAAATAATTTTTTCTATAAGGTTACAGGATACATAACATAAATAAAACAACTTGCCAACACTGAAGTTCTATAGCTATTATCTTGCATTATTTTAAAATATTTGTTTATTAAAGTAATTACAATTTTAAAGATGGAAGCATGCACAATGTGGGATGTTTTGACGCAACTGCAAGGATAGGGAGGGTAGGATCAGTACATATTGATAGTAACACTTTAATCAGTATAGAATATAATAATAATTAAAATACATAGTGTATACACAGTATATAATACATTGTTCATATCCTAGTTTACAAGTTTTTACATACATACATTTGTACATTCCTTTGTTAGGCAGTAGTGATGTCGGGTTCGGGCCCCCCATCATCATCTGTCATCGTGGTCATAATCTGTAATATTGTCTTTGAGGTGGTCAGTGCTATGTAGTAGGCATCTGGGGTGGTGTGAAATTGGTGGGTTGGTCATCTGGCTGATGAGGGGGTTTGGGTGAGTGGGGAGTTTGGTTTTGAAATGGTCGGTGATGGTTGCGATGGTGGTGTGGATGTGGGGTAGGTTAGATTGTGTGAGAAGTGTTTGGCGGAGGGTTGCCCTGGGTAGGCCGAGGGTTATGCGGATGCTGAGGAAAAAGGTTCTTGTCAGGGGATGGAGGTTGTATTAGGAAGAGTGAAACCAGGTGGGGCAGGCATATGTGAGGAGTGGTGATAGATAGGCATTGAGTACGGTAGTGCGGGTTTTGAGTGGGGTGCCGGATGATGGTTTGAGTGGAGGGGTGAGTTGGGCAATGGCAGCTCAGGTTTTTGTGGTGATTGTGGACAGGTGTGGGATGAAAGTGAATTTGTGGTCTAGGGTGACACTCTCCTCAGCTGTATCTGCCGGACCTGTGGGTGTGGTGAGTGGAGGTATGGAGGTAGGGACAGCCCATAGGTTGCGTACGAAGAACCAGGGTGAGTCTGTTGTGATGGAGAGGGATTGTAGGCGTATTATCTCCCTTCTCTGCATTCCACTCTGCCACCATATGGCGGCCCCTTCCCCTGAGGAGAGTGTACACCCTCCATGACCAGTGGGAGCGGGTGGCCTTCCATTTGGCATGGAAGCAGTCCCGGAGAGAGAGGAGGTTGCGAATGATTGGGGGAAGGGTATGGTGCGGTTGCGTGATGTGGTTTTGGGGATGTGGGTTTCGGCAGCAGAGTGGATTATGGTGGTGAGGGTGGTGGTATGATGAT
>NQII01014213.1:6224-25556 GCA_002778355.1 Clitarchus hookeri | reverse complement strand
ATGAACGATTCAACTTGTTGAGCAGATCTTCAATTTATATAAACAAAATTTTAATATCACTAAATAGAAATTTATTCATTAAACAGATACCAAAATGGAGAAGAAATGTAAAGCCCAGTGGTTCATTTTGAAACCTTTCTTTAGTAAATGTAGTCTAAGGCAGGATGTATTTTTACCTACTTTTCTAATTACTATGTAATAACCTTGTGCAGTGGTAGCAGAAAAACTGTAGTAAAGAAAAAGGTATTAACGGTTTGCATTCACATAAAAAAACAAAGGAATACTACGTTAATAAATTTAAAACATGTTTCAATCAACAAGTTATCGAAAAACAGTTAGAGAAAGTGTGTTGTAAAGAATGTGGAAGTTTTTTTTGTTGCTCATACCTAAAAGAATATAAAGAAACTAAATATCATATTTATAATAATAATGAATATACATCCAAAATATGTAATCATTGTTAAAAAACTAAACATATCAATTTATTTAATCCTCATGCTTAGGCAAGCTATAAACCATATTTACGTAGAGTATGTATGATTGAGAAAGATATATAATAAGAAACAAGCAGGCCAAAACTGACTTGGCTGCATTGGAGAAAAATCACTCATGAATATAAAGTAGCTATGATACTAATAATACTGAACAATAAATACATTTATGAAAGTATATTATTTACTTTAAACATTTCTTATTAAACTTCTCATTATATTAATATATAGCGAGAAAATTGGTTAGGTGCAATGAAGGTGAGATAGTTCAGAGAAAATCTTACCTTTTTTAATATTAAAAATATACCCAAGTTAAAAAAGAACGATCTTATTAAAGAAATAAATAAAAATGCTAATCAAGTAAGTGAGATGAAAGTTGCAATACAGACGACAAGTGAGGTAAAAGCAAATAAAAAATAACTTATCTCAATAAATTGAAAATAAAATTATTATGGTAGCCAAATCTTGAAATATACACAGTTAAAGAAGAGCGTTCTCATTAATGTCATAAAGAAAAATATTAATAAACACAATTTTAGTTTACCTGTCGTTAATACTGTTATTAGTGAAGAATATAAACTAGATGAACAACATTTAAAGAATAGATTTCCATTCTCTAATAATGTATATCATAATCCTAGAAATAGAGGAATTGACGAAACTTATAAAGTCATTAAGGCATTGAAATACTCTACATTCATACAATACAGAAAACAATATTGGTTTATTAGAGACTAGTCATTTTATGAATTCGTCAAAATCTAAGGTTTTTAAAATAATGAATGTTGCTATTAAAAAGCACAAAGGACTAGAGGCTAATAAAAAATAATTGCTAATTATCACATCCTCAACAATAATATAGCAAAAAAAGTTTTCGTTTCAGTTATTTAACTATACTGTAACAAACGCAAGAGACATTATACAATTTTACAAAAAAGCAAGAAAGAATTACTAACACAAATGTATGATTTAAAAAAAAGGATCTAGTTGGACATAAAATAATATAATTGGTTTTCAATTAGCTATTAATAAATATAAATATTAAATGGTTTGTCATAAATTGAACTACCCGAATTTATTAAAGACAAAAAAGCATGTACCAATGTTAAGAATAATGGTGAAAAAGACTTTCTTTGGGCAATCAAATCAGCACTATATTCGGCAGATGAAGATCCATAGAGAATAACTAAATATGATAAGACAGGATTATATATACAGAAAATAGTAGATAAGTTTGATTATCCAATAAATATGCATGATATAAGAAAATCGAAGAAAGAATTTTCTTGAGTTGATAAATAATTTATTTTCCATTGAAATTCCCATTAGTTGCACTAGTATTTTTGTATAGAATTTATATAGAATTGTGCTAAAATATTTAAAAATAATTTCATTTTATTTAAAATTCACCGCTTTAAATATTATCCCATTTTAACAAGATTTGTATGAAAAATTAATTAATTTCAATGAAATTTACTTAGTAGCGCGGCTTATAAAGCAATTATTCGAATTTTTTTTTATGGAGACATCATTCTACCTTTTTTTTACTCGTCCCAGTTCGGCATTCTAGGATGCCACTCCGAAACGGAATTGTGCCAAAAAAAATTTTTTTTTAATGCAATTTTATTCCACTACAATTCGTTATCAATTTTTGTTGAAAACATAGTTTGCCACTTCATGCCACTGCTTGATATTGTCAACTTTGTTGGAAAAATTGAAATTTGCGCCAGATAAGTTGGAAAGAATTGAAATTGCGTCTAAGTACCTAGTTATTGCGCTTAAGTCCCCAGAATACATCTAACCAATTCTAGTTGTTAATATAAGGCTTACTCATCGGTAGAGACATCGTAAATTTCTGTTTCTTTTTGGCGACAGACTGGACTACAAAACCTCGTACGTTTGTAGTAACCAACTATAACCATTAACGAGTAGGGGCCCCCTACACCCTAATCCAATTATTCCCATGGATTGCGGGTCAGTATGCTTAGACTATAAGGCCTCTGCACTTACCATGTTCTATATAAAGTTGTGGTCTCGGAATTTATGTGACCCTTCTTGGCGGAATCGAAGCCAACAACAAACATTTAAAGCCAAAATACCCTATGAGAAGGCAAAATGGTATTTGGCTGTGACAGTGACAAGTTGGCAAATAACACCGCCTTCCCTTGATAGCAAGTAGTGGAGGATAGCGAGGTAGTGGCGCGCATTTTGCAGACCTCTAGACGTGGATGAGCACATGGCATCCACTGGGGTCTTCCCGTCAAACAAATGCCATTACTTAACATGCTCATAGTTTTGGTAGATATGTACATAAAAACAGAAATAAAATCTTTATTGACTAGATAAAAGTTGACGAAGTGTCTCATTTCGTGCACAAAAAGGCTGCCCTCCGGACAAATATTAGGAATTAGCGTATGATAGTTAATAAAAATCAATAATAAAATTAATCTAGTACAACTGCAGCTACACAAATACATTTTGTGATATTAAAAGATAATCAAAATTAACCGTTTTGATTTGCTTTAAAATACTGCTGAGTGCCGAGAAAGCTTTGCCTCAGATAATATTATTTACACTTAAAACTTAAGGAACAAAGATCAAACAATTTTATAGCAAATTAATTTCCTGACAGTCTGTCAATATATTTCCTTAAATACAGTATTTCTAAAGTAACTGTTTATATTTTTCTGCTTATTTTCTCCACATATTTCTTTCGCTAGGCGATTCATATGGCGTAGTCTTATAAATTTTTTAGTTCTCGCAAATTTCATCAGCCCATTTTTGTCAATTTTAGGAAAACGTTCTACCAGTTTTACATAAAACCTTTTCACAGCATTTTCCCCTTATTGCAAGCCGGACCTGTGGTGTCTAGTAAAAATCTTTTCAGCAAACTGTTCGGTTTTCACAAATTTTTATGAGAGGATAATTAGTTTTCCATCAGCAATTCAATCCACCCACTTACAAACAAAAAACACACAGGTTTATATTTATACCTTGCCAAAATAATAAATTATATGAAACCTGCATTAATAGTTTTTAATAAGTATCTCATAGTTAACTTCGCAATTTCTTCAGACTCTCGTCTCCGCTTGCTGAACTAAATATCCAGCCACATATCTTAAGGCCTTTCAAGTGGGTTATATTATTTGCGACACTTTTAGCATTTAACATTTTTCTTTTTTATATGAAATGAAAGTGTGAAAAATTATAACAATGGGAGAATATTCCTTAAAAAAAATTATGTTATGCTATAGCTGAAAATAATTGCTGAAGTTAATATTCTTGAAAATTTGTTATTCTGTTCGCCAGTATTTTAATTTGAACTTTGAGATAAAATTTTAAGTAAAAATAGCTAAAAGTTTAACCCTTACTACAGGTGAATTTTATGTCAGATTTCGTAGAAATTGCTACATGCAATTCCTGTGACTGCAATAAACGCCTTACCTGAAGTCATGTTAAGAACCATATCCTCTATTGACGTTATCTGAAGTCACTGTGCCATATGACTTGCATTTGTCGTGAGTGGATATTTCATTAAATCAAAGAAACTGGTCGACTAAAAAAAAAATTGCTATATTTGGACAATTTGGATATTTCTGTAAAAGCCTTGATGTGTGGTGCGAAAACAATTGCACGGGAAATTTATTTTGTGACGGAAATTCCCTTTTAAATGATCGTGAAGCGGAGTGATTATTGGCGACTTCAGTTCATCATTTTCTATCATAGCTTGCACGTGCACCTTTCCAACAAATGTTCCGCTTGGAAGCTGTATTCCGTTATCCAGAAACTCATTTCATAGCAATTTTGTGAGATGTGGAATACCTGCGAAAAGCCAGACAGGGCGAGGAACTATACGAACTTACAAACATAATGTTTGATGTTAAGTCAGTGATTTCCACAAGCCTACATTACTATTTCGACAACAGAAAATTGCATTTTATCAAGCGATCATATAGCTTCGAATAGTAACTCTTGGGCCATATCCTTGTCAAAGTAATAAAGTAAAGGCTGTTTCTACTTTGAAGCCAGTCCTACAACTATTATTACTTGTACGTCTATATTTGGCATTAGTAACTTACATTTGCTTAGATCACAACACAATCCTGAACAGAGCTGCGGTGGTGTAGTGGTCAGACTATTTGCCTCACACCATGGCGAACCGGGTTCGATTCACGGCGGAGTCGCTCCCGGGTTTTCCACCGTGGGAACCGTGACGGACGATGCCGCTGATCGGCGGGTTTTCTGGGAGATCTCCTGTTTCCCCCGCCCTTGCATTCCGGCGCTGCTCCATAGTCACATCGCTTCATCCTCATCGCCTCTCAAGAGCTGCCAAATCTCTCCACTACACTATCTTGAATCCACGGTAATCTTGTCAAATTATAGAACTGTTAGGTGCTCTGTTTTAGATGTAACTTAAAGAACTGCTAGTAATTCAGTTTGAATTCCCGACCTACTCCTTAAATTTCTAGTCCAATTTCGGTGATTCGACAACACTGGCAATGGCAAGGCCAGTTTGTTTCTGATGTAATCGTAAGCTTTTGGCAAAATCTTCCTGAGAGTAATGGCAGCAAAGTATTCTTTTCCCTTTCTAGGGAGTTTATCAGTTTAAACGGAAAAACCGATTTTTTTTTATGTTTTCAACTTCTTGTTTAACTTATTTTGGACATACTTTTTGCAGAATTTTAATTTGCAGTGGCTAGAAAAGAATCCGCTTTTGTGTGCAAATGTGGTTCGCAGTAGTAATAAACTCGCATTTTTCATTCTCGCGTAAATGAAACCGCTATTTTTTTGACAAAATTACACGGTTTTGAAAACACGAACTGCAAACTGAACAAATATATGACGATTGCGACAGTTTGCTTATAAATGCTAGTTCACAGCGACTTCAACTCCCGCAAAGCCAAGACTATCAGCCGCGTGCATCCTTAGCCAGGAAGGGAGAGCAAGGGCACAGTGACGTCATGCGTCCCGTTAGTAGTATCTCAAGTCAATGAAAGTAGTTTCTGTATCATATAAGTTAGCGAGATTTTGACAGTTCGACGAAAGTAGCGTCAAATGTTTACTTTTCGTTTTTGTATCCTTTCGCCATTAGCTGGTGCGCCAAGAGGAGGCTATATTTTTATCAAAACGTTGTCAGCTAATCCACTTGCCATTGTTCTGTAATGCTAAACAAACTTTAAGGTATCTGTAGACTGACATTTCTAAAACATTCGTAGGTTATAAAAGTAAAAAAATAAAACCTTGTAAAAAATTAAATATTTGCTAACTTTTTTAAATTTATTCGAGACAGCGAATTTGGGTTAACAATTGCGAGACGGTAATTGTAGTTATTATCACACTTTCGACGTTACCGCTACTATTTTAAGAATTGAAATAAATATAATTTTGGGAACTTGCTTGACAGTGCACTTTCATTCGCCAATTCACCAACGACTTTGCAAAGCGGGCGGCATAACAATATGACGCGTAATGGACGTAGACGTAACGATTACCAGTCCAAAGGAAATTACTAGTAAACAAAATCGCTGTACACGGAAATATACGTGTTACTTTAAAAATTATGCATAGCTCACGGAAAAATAAAACCATTGGTATATGTTAGTAAATTTGTTATTTTACACAAAAAAGCTCTATTTTTCTGGCTGGTTAGTCCTTGAGAGAGAGACAGATGGCGCGCATGGCACGGCAGGTAGCGCTTTTGTGAACCGAATGCTTTTCTCAACAGGTGGCAGCACGTTGGCTTGCCTCCTGATCCCGTATTTTTAAAAGTAAATTTTTCTCCTATTACTGGCTTGAAACGACACGAGTTTGAAATATATTTCGTCAAATTATTTGAAATAATAATTCAACAATACCCTGCGATATTTCTGTAGGCTTTTAGAATTAATATCAATTGTGTATGGAAAGCATGGATGGAGAGTGGGGATACGTGAAAAGATTTCCCAAGGTTCGAAGTTGTTTCATTTTAATACGGATCGTTTTAATGTGCATTTCATTTTGAACACCTATACATTACTTTTTTAGCATAAAGTTTAGTTTGTAACACTAAAAACCGCTGTTTTATGACCACTTAAAATTAATTGTATTAATTAATCTAAGAACTATTCTTATCCGAGTATTTTCTGCTTGTCTGATGTGCGTCGGCAGTGCACTCAGAATAGCCAATGTAATATTAAATTTTGATTGTTTATGCATCAGCANATAGCCAACGTAATATTAATTTTTGTTTGTTTATGCATCAGCTGATACAGGATTTTGTAAATGGCACGTTGTTAATTTCGTATATGTTAAATTTCCACTCACTGACTGTCAAATTCTCGCCAACTTACACTCGAGAGCCAAAAAAAAAAATGGTTTAGGCGTACGTATGCAAATAACACAGGTATTGAACCAATCAGAGTAACGCGATGCGGTCAGCAGTGCCTAATAAGACAACAAGGGTCTGGCAAAGTTGCTAGATCGGTTACTGCTGCTACAATGGCAGGTTATAAAGATTTAAGTGAGTTTGAACATGGTGTTATTGTCGGCGCACGAGAGATGTGGCCTATCATCTCCGAGGTCCGATTCAAATTGGATTTTCGCGTACGAACATTTCACGAGTNTGTTATAGTCGGCGCACGAGAGATGTGGCCTATCATCTCCGAGGTCCGATTCAAATTGGATTTTCGCGTACGAACATTTCACGAGTGTACCGTGAATATCGGGAATCCGGTAAGACATCAAATCTTCGACATCGCTGCGGCCGGAAAAAGATCATGAACGAACGGGACAAACGACGACTGACGAGAATCATTAAACGTGACAGACGTGCAACCCTTTCTCAAATTGGCGCAGATTTCAATGCTGGGGCATCAACAAGTGCCAGCGTGCGAACTATTCAACGGACCATCATTGATATGGGCTTTCGGAGCCGAAGGCCCACTCGTGTACCGTTGTTGACTGCACGACACAAAGCTTTACGCCTCGCCTGGGCCCGCCAACACGTCCATTGGACTGTTGATGACTGGAAACACGTTGCCTGGTCCGACGAGTCTCGTTTCCAATTGTATCGGGCGGATGGATGTGTACGGATATGGAGACATCCTCGTGAATACATGAACCCTGCATGTCAATAGGGGACTGTTCAAGCTGGTGGAGACTCTGTCATGGTATGGGGCGTGTGCAGTTGGCGTGAAATGAAACCCCTGATGCGTCTGGATACGACTCTGACAGGTGACAGATACATAAGCACCATGTCCATATTTCATGCACCCATTCATGTCCATTGTGCATTCGACGGACGTGGACAATTCCAGCAGAACAATACGACACCCCACACGTCGAGAGTTGCTACCGAGTGGCTCCAGGAACTCTCTTCTGACTTTAGACACTTCCATTGGCCACCTAAATCACCGGACATGAACATTATTGAGCATATCTGGGATACCTTGCAACGTGCTCTTCAGAAGAGATCTCCTTCGCCTCGCACTCCTAAGGATTTGTGGACTGCCCTGCAGTATTCATGGTGTGAATTGCCTCCTGCATACCTTCAAGCGGGGGCCCTTCACGATATTAGGCAGGTGTACTAGTTTTTTTGGCTCTTCATTATATATAAGACAGACAATACATGCGTACTCAGGAGTGTCCAAAAAGCAGACATGTAAACGTGGCTTGCATGCATCCACCACGCATCTCGTTTCTATTAACTACATCATAAACACACGTGCCGGTTGGCTTTAAATATCGTATTGTTCACCCACACGAGCATTCTTTATGGATGCAGAAGAGATAGTGTTCAGTATGAAGTGCATACGCGGTACACGTACGTCTGCATTGTTTTATTAGACGGTTATTGTAAAAGCTTACAAGGCAATTATAATGGTCAAATTGTCCAGGCGTGTCAGGATAAATAATTAATAACAGAGGCGTTCGCTAGGTTCTGCGTTTAAATTCCGGGTTAGCTCTGGGCGTGTGTGTCATTATACGATGTAAATGTAGTTATTGTAGCACGCAAGCCGCCTACCAGTTTGCCTACAGGAATGAAGGTGAAGCCCAACAAAAAAACTTCAAAGCACAATATTTTCTGCTAATTTTTTTTCTAACAATTCCTGATAATATTAATGATATTAGAGAAATGGAAAACTTGATTAAACATTAACTTAGATGTACTATGCTTCACCGAAGAACTGAAATTTTCGGTAGGGTTTGGCTGAAGTAAAAAATATACCTGTGTTAGTATCAATGATATATTCAAACAAATCTCAAATGACAAATCATACCATCTTCATATAGATAAATGTTTCACAGTTTGTGACACGTAAGTATTTTCGGAAGACGAAAGACATCATCATGAAAGGCATGCAAGAGCAATTCTAATGGACACTATTTACCAGCATGAATACGACTTTCAACACTTTTTTTAAAGGCAGAAGTTGAAGCGAATACGCAATAAGTATCCTCAGTGGTCACCGTAAGCCTGAATACACGACAAATCACACCAGATATAGTCTCTCAGGTCTGCTGTCAACATTGGCAGTCTGCTTACAGTTATTCCAGCTGTACTAGTGTTACTGCACCAGCATGGCCATAACTCGGTAAATAGTCAACGTTTTCCTACCAACTTTCCTTCTTTTTAGAAGTCACGATTCCATATGTGCCTTATTTAACAAGCTTCCTTATTCTTTATATAATCGTCATTAACACAACTAAATTTAGTGATGTACGTTTCCAGCATTCCAGTTGAATGCGACATCACATAGTCACTGCTATTGATATGACCAAGTAGTTATAATGCACTCCTAACATTCGCACATGTAAACATAGCCTGTGAAGGGGTGTAATGAACGTATCGTCGACATAGTGGTCATTAGAGGCGGAGCAAGTTGCGCGGGCAAGTAGGAACTGGGGAGGAATCGGACATGGCCTCATTATGGAACACATTCCAGAAATCACCTGGTGTGATTTCGAGAAACAACGGAAAATTGGAATCAGGATGGCCGGACCAGGATTTTAAACCTGGTCCTCCCGAATGCGAATCCAGTAGCGTGCCACTGCGCCACCTCGCTAGACTAGTAAAATACGCATTATGTGTAAACTGAAGATTGCAAATTCATACAGTTTCATGCAGCCATTGTATTCGTTGGAAGAAAATTTGCCGCAGTTAAAATAAATCGACATTCACCTTTAGTAATGCCACTAGTAATATTGTAATAATAAACAGCATGTTCACATTTAAAAGTTCCATGAAAACACACATAATTGCTAGTGTTATCCTTTTGGTAGCATCTAACAATTAGAAATGCTAAAATTACATAGATTTTCAATTACAATAATGTGGTTTTAATTAAGTGATACATTATATTTATAGTGATACAATTGGAAACTGATGTAATTTTAGTTCAACAAACTGGTATATAACTGTAATTACATTCAAACGTTAGGTTTGTGATTTCAATATAAGCGAACACTTAAAATAAATACACATTTGTATAATGAAAAGAACGATGGCGTTGTGGATAGACACACCACGTATAATACATATAATTACTACACTCCTATTAGCATATATGCAGCCACTAGAGATGCGATTTAGACATGTCAATTGCGTAAATTTAGCAGCCATTGTTAGATCAATTTACACAACATATTGTTCCACATCCAAAAGAAGAAATTTTTTTTGTGTTTTACACTACTTGGCGTATTAGCAGTTTATACAACAGAAAATGAAAAATTACACTTTCCATGATGACGTTTTGCAACGAGTTATTTAAATTTTATATCTTGAAATTATTCAAAATTTAAAATTTGACAATTACAATTTCAATTATTTCACACAGAAGTTATGGTATGTTATATCATCATAACAAAATAGTTGAGAAACGCAAACATTCCATGTTTATTAAGAAGTTGATGACGAGATAAAATAATGCAACTCGTATAATACAACTACTACATATTAACAATATTTTACGCAGACATTGGTGCAGTTATTAAGAAGTGACTGTTCTGTTAATATATGCAAACATTGTGAGGTGAAAAAATGTGCCATGTGTAAAACTACCCTCAAGAGATCAAAAATATTTACACTCGTAATTAAGCGGTGATTTAAACAAGCCTACTTTATTTTTACACAAGAATGTTAAGTTTTGAATACGCACAACATTTGTAATATAACACACAATGTCTTATGTAATTTTACAGATACAAATGTGATATGTTTATATTACAAGATTTGTTATTGTATCCAAAATTTTACAATTATACATGTGTAAAATCACATAGTCCATTTCAGTGTATTTTCGCGATTTTTTTACATTGTCCTCTTACGACATTATATTGAAAAATTCATCTATGTGTACCAGTTCTCGTGTTTGACAGTTTGACATTAATTTTCGAATAGGGATCCTTGGTGGCCATAGTCGCTTAGGCGTCACGCTCATGTGGCGAGGGTCGTGTGTTCGATTCCCATCCCCCAAATTGCTTACAATTTATGAGCGTCTAGTCGATATTTATGTCCTACGGAGCCCACTACAATCAGAAGTTCCCGTCGCCTTAAGCCTGTGTGTGAAACTCTGTGCGACTTAAAACTCTACCTTCGCCTTTTCAAATACCAAGAGTATCCAACGCATCCATACTTTTGAGATTTTGTATTTTGCAACAATTTTTTGTAAGACGTATAGTTAGTCCGGTATTTCGTCGCAAGTTTCATTTCAAAACTTTCTTTGTTAAGTATGAATGTGGGACCACACTGGCGTAGTGATCTGATCACTCGTCTCACACCACAGCGACCTGAGTTCGATTCCTAGCACGGCCAAACCCGTGTTTTTAATGCGGGGGAAACGTTACGAACATTGCCATGGTGAGTTTTCTTAGCGAAAACGCATTTCTGCTTCTCTCTCGCATTCCACCGCTTCTCCAAATTAGGGCTACATTCCAAATCATACTCAAGTTAAACAAGCGCCTACATATTCCCCCTTCGCTTTGGTTTGTCACTACAAGTACGCTCGCCACTCGGGGCCGCAGTGGTGTAGCGGCTAGGTCCTCCCACCAAGACAATCGGGGTCACTCGCGGTAGTGGTAATCGTGCCGGACGATGATGTTGGTTTTCTCGGGATCTCCCACTTCCCCCCACCCTTGCATTCCGGAGCTGCAGCACGTCCACCTAACTTCACCCTAGTCGGCTCCCAAGATCATAGATGTCAAGAGCCGTCCAAACATCTTATCTCACTCCCCATTCGATTATTATTGCTATGTGGGAATTTAAGGTGGTAACGATAGTTTTGATACATTATAATGCAATTGCAGCCGATAATAGTGTCACAGTTAATTCGAACGGAGAAAAGCTGGGCCAAGGTTTACAGGATATCATACCATTGCAGTGTAGAGTTTTAGACAAAATCAGTTTACCATCTAAACTGCAAAAATTTTCCCCCATTATCCAGGAAACACAAAACAGGAGCGCTTACGACCATAATGAGAGTCAAAATAATAACTTACTGTATTAAGTGGCAATAGAAAAATATAATGTACATGTTTTACAACGCAACATCGATCACATATACGTACAGTGTACAGAGCCCTGTGAAAAAAACACAATCTTATTAGTAAAGATAAACGCATCAATTAAATACCAACGTCACAAATATTATTACTTAAGATTTTTAACACATTTCAGTTGATTTTCCAAAACATCCTAATTCTGCCTGAAAAAAAACGTCTTTATTTAGGGACAACAAAAAAAATTTCACTAAAATAGTTTTTAAAGTTAGTTAATAAAGACTATACACTTACTCTCGACTATAATTTCACTATAGTAAAATTGATGTTTTATTTTACATTATATTATTACGTGTCAATTAAGTTGTTAAGATTCAAAATTCAAATTTATGATGATTCAGTGAGCATTGTTCACAAATACGTATTTACGTTCCTTGCAAACATACGAAGTATAAGATATCTTTAAGTTACAGTTTGTGCATATCACAAACCTAATTTATTTCCACAACGTGTTTGCTAAAACCCGCACACAGTAAAAACATACTTACAATAAGCATATAACAAATTTTTTCAAGATCAATCAACAACTAAATTTATTTTTTTAATTATAAGCATTAAAGATAGAAGTAGAGTTTACCTCCTCATAGTAATGCAACCAGCAACACAGTAAATACAGCTGTAGAGATTTTCCAAAATTGTAAGAAAAATATGGCTTTAGATTTATATGAAGGATATATGTTTATATTTTATTCAGTGTAAAATATGTCACCGCAGTAAGTCTCTTTGATGAGTAAATTAATTAATGCACAACGAAAATGTCCATTTATTACCCAAGAATGGACGTATTTCTTCTCTTGATAAATATCAAAATTTATTTTATTAAAAAAATACCTCATCTAACCAGGTTAGCAGTTTTTTTTATATTATTTTACTACAGAAAATATTAGCATAACATTTTATAGGTGTGCTAAAAGTTCAATTTATAAAAATAATTTACAATACATACACTGAAGAGCCAAAAAAAAACTGGTAAACCTGCCTTATATCGTGTAGTGCCGCAAGACGACGTGGCATGGACTCGACTAATGTCTGAAGGTATGCAGGGGGCAGTTCACACCGTGAATCCTGCAGGGCAGTCCACAAATCCAATCTGCGCCAATTTGAGAAAGGGTTGCACGTCTGTCACGTTTAATGATTCTCGTCAGTCGTCGTTTGTCCCGTTCTTTCACGATCTTTTTCCGGCAGCAGCGATGTCGAAGATGTGATGTTTTACCCAATTCCTGATATTCACGGTACACTCGTGAAACGGTCGTACGCGAAATTCCATATTTTATCGCTACCTCTGAGATACTATGTCCCATCTCTCGTGCGCCGACTATAACGCCCCGTCCAAACTCACTTAAATATTGATAACCTGCCATTGTAGCAGCAGTAACCGATCTAGCAACATTGCCAGACGCTTGTTGTGTTATATAGGCACTGCCGGTCGCATTGCGTTACTCTAATTTGTTCCATACCTCTGTTATTTGCATACGCACGCCTATGCCAGTTTAGTTGGCTCTTCAGTGTATTACACCTGTTCACTGAATTACTGATTTGAAAATATAAAAATTAACGATAACATGTCGAATTACCGTACAATCTTGGAAATACATAAGAATGCTATAAAATAACTAGGAAGCTGCTGCCTTCGTAGTGCAGTGGTAGAAAGTGGAACTACGTGAAGATGTTGAAAGAAGAATGAATAGAGAGAGCGAGGTGATGATGTGCGCGATAACAGGCTTGTACAGTTGGAAGAGGACGGAGCACCTGCCTACCAGCAGTGGCAGAGGGGACGCGTGTCTGCCTGTGTCTCTGGCTTTCGCCACGAGCATAAAAATGACAGTGTTTCAAGTAATGCGATCATGAGCAATCGACCATTGCAGGTCTATGTTATTATGCTTGTTGCCATACAGCCGAAAAAAATCCTGTTATTATTTAAATCACACGCATTTCACTCATCTCAGTTTGAAACTAAAATTTCAATCTGTAATTTTTGTAAACATACAGTTATGGAGGTTGTCATGCGTTAAACACAATAAAATGTATGTACAGCACACAACAAATATTTTAATGTATGTACTTGTCTATACAAGGACATTTGAAAGGAATGGTTATGTGTAAAATCGATGAAAATGTGATTGAAATGGAATAATATTTGTGAACGATTAATACAATTTTAATCTTATCGTTTACGCAATTAATGAAAATAATATATATATAATTTCCTGTAGTCTTCCTCTCGAACTCACTTACTTCATAGAGCTGCAACTATCTGCACAACAAATGCATAGCATACAAAACTATACTAGAGAAGCTGTCATAATTTAAAAGAAAATAAGTTTTATTTCTTGTATTGATTGTATTAGATGAGATACAGTAATGTACGTATTATATAACTGATTTGAAAAATATTATTGTGAAACTTTGAATTTTTGTTTGTAATATGCCATAATTTTTTCATGTAAGAAAATGGACGTTACTATTTACTTCTATAGTAAACATTCTATACTCTGTTCAAAGAGAAACTAAGTACGCGTTATTTTCATTTCGAGCTGCAATATTTTGTCCACGGGAAGAAAATAGGTCGAATAGTCCGCATGAACAGCCTGAATGTATGAAAATGGTCGGACAAGTNTAGGGGGAAGGGACTGGATAGGGGTGACGCACAGTAATTAGTCTGGCCAGCACTTATCTCGCTACTCATTCTGCAGTTCTGTTCAGGTGCATGGCTGCCAGGTGTGTTGCGATCAAGTGGTTGCAGGCTCTACAATGGTTGTGCGATCAAAGTAAGAATGTGGGTACACCAGAAGTGTCCAGTCGAAAAAGGCACGAGGTTTCCCTTCAAGGAAAAAAAACAGAAGAGGCTGACACCTAAATAGCATAAAGAAACACCGGTAAGGTACAACATAATACTTTAAAAATTGTGTGTTCGTGTGCGCGTGCGTGTGCCCAAGAGAGAGGAAGAAAAAAACGGCTTGGGAAATGGTGCATTCACGTTAGCATGTATATACACACACCACCACCATTCACAAACACACAGAGAAGAGTTGAAGCCCTACTGTCGGTGTTGTATATGTATGTATTTCTTACCCCGGTTGTATTGTAGTTTATCCGTTTAATATCGTAGAAGCACACCAGTGTCATTCATGATATGGCCGACAAATTTACACTCCGAAGTTAGGACCGGGCAAGGCCTGCGTACATGAAGTTAGAACTAGTGAGTTAACGAGTGAAACAAAAACCTTTGTAATGGAAATTAATTTCACTAATTCAGTTAGTTTGTTATTTTGTTATGATTAAGTGATGGTGTTTACAGTAAAGTGATCACTTTTGGAAAAAAAATCTTTGTCTTTAACTGCGCTATTTTTCAGAAAACACATTGTGACAGGTATGGTCTCTATACAGTTGGCAATGAGTTGAGAAAAGTAGCTCCATATTTCAACGTCGAATCACAAGTGTAACAATTCAATCAGTGGAAAGTGATTTTTAAAATGAAGATTTTATTTGCTTTATGTGCATAAGTATACAAGTAAACACGTTAGCAACATATACACACGCATGACATTTTACCTGTTCAACTTGACGAATACATGAGTAAAGTGACGAGGTCCCTGACGATGCCGATTTTACATATGCACATAAAAATAGATCCTAAGCACGTATTTAAAAAACAACATGGTGCGTGTATTCCGCCAACATTTTTAATCGTGGGCAGAAAAAGAACCAAGTGCTGTTTATAATGGAACGTTTCGCCCATCCGTAAGTCCTGATTAAAATATACTGTCTCCATCCATTCACACAATCATACATAACTCTCGGATAGCAGTAAATAAATAGAGAAAGGAAGTATACGGTAATACACTTTTACTCTTCTAACATATGGGCTCAACACTCAATAAGACGAGATTCAACCTACCTCATATAAATGCTTTCCATAATTTAAGAAAATTTTGCCTAATGTTTTGCTTCCATCAGCCCTTCTACTGAGATTTCAGGGATACCAACCAACGTGAAACACTTGTTCTCATTCATCCGTTTTAAACGCATCCAATTTTTTTTCAGTGAATCTCCTACATTAAAAATTTATTTTAGGCGACTTCATATCACCCATACATAAGAGTATTAAAAAATAAAAGACCAAACAATCCGGAAAAATTACACCCAACAACAACACATTATGCCGCAAGTCAATAGTATTTCAGACGCCATATATGAAGCCGTGCTCACAGTTTACAAAGGTAGTTTTATGGATGCCTTCACATGCCATACAGTACGGACGTAAAGCAGTGTGGGTTGCCACCGTTGATTTCCCGACAACTATTTATAAACGATAAGGTACAATTCCGTTCACCGTGTGGTGTACATCGTTTATTGGGATGTCCCAATGTGTTCACTTTTTCACAACTTGTCGGACAAAAACGGACTCAAGTCAGCACGTTAGAAGAATCAATTGGAATATGTGTGTTCTGTTCTTCCTGTTTCGAAATAAGTTTTGATTTCTTGATACTGGAGTTTTAGAGAAAGCTGCAATGCTATTGTTATCAGTAATATACAGTTTTATTTGTTTTTTAAATTTTATTTTGTTAGATGTCGTAAACATCAGAAACAAGCGTCAAATTTCTAAAAAATTTGTACCTCGTGAACATTTGTAGCTTTNTTATGCTGTTAGATGTCGTAAACATCAGAAACAAGCGTCAAATTTCTAAAAAATTTGTACCTCGTGAACATTTATAACTTTGTAGGCGCCGCGCCATGGATGGACTGTTTGTGTTTATTAAAGCAATATTTTACCGGTCTGTGTTTAATTTACACATACCGGCCAGATGCTTGCGTCCTAAGGAAGTATAACACTTGATGCATGTAAAGTTATTTACGTCTACATATGTAAATGCNGATGCTTGCGTCCTAAGGAAGTATAACACTTGATGCATGTAAAGTTATTTACGTCTACATATGTAAATGCGTTACTGTAGGTATGAGTGCCCTATAAACGTAAATGCACAATGACGTATCGATCTACCTACACAACACATTAAAGACAATCGTAATTTCACAATTATGAGAGTGTAATAAGCGAATACGCGTTGAAAACAAAACTTCTTAATCTTGTGCCTTGCTTCAATATCAAACGTACAGGAAAATAATGAACAATGTCGTAGATAATTCTTACCGCACATACAAATTTTTCACCGTGAACCNGATCAAACGTACAGGAAAATAATGAACAATGTCGTAGATAATTCTTACCGCACATACAAATTTTTCACCGTGAACCTGAGCAAATGTTTATTTACAGATTCTTTCTCTATGAGAATGCNGTAATAAACGAATACGCGTTGAAAACAAAACTTCTTAATCTTGTGCCTTGCTTCAAGATCAAACGTACAGGAAAATTATGAACAATGTCGTAGATAATACTTACCGCACATACAAATTTTTCACCGTGAACCTGAGCAAATGTTTATTTACAGATTCTTTCTCTATGAGAATGCTGTCCGGATTCGTGAATCTCGGTGCCGACATGTGACGTATGCAATGACGAGAATTTACAATAATGCAACACTGGCAAAATCGCAACGACGCAAAATATCAAACACTGAAATCTTTAGGTAGGTACCTGTTATAAAAGTCGCAAGGAGCTTTTATAAACTGGTGCCTAAAGATTTCTGAGTTCACTTTCTTGCGTCGCTGCAATTTTGCCAGTGTTGAGTTATTGCGTTTTTTATAAACCAGGCCTAACGAATGCCTTTCTCTGCCTGCGTGTAAGCNTTTTTAGGTAGGTACCTGTTATAAAAGTCGCAAGGAGCTTTTTTATAAACTGGTGCCTACAGATTTCTGAGTTCACTTTCTTGCGTCGCTGCAATTTTGCCAGTGTTGAGTTATTGCGTTTTTTATAAACCAGGCCTAACGAATGCCTTTCTCTGCCTGCGTGTAAGCATAGAGTATATAAAGTTCTAGTACAGAGTGGACACTCAATGTCATCCAATGGGCAGGTTTTTTTTTGTCGTAATCGCTATGAGAAAACGCAAACTAGACAAACACAAAATCAAATTCGCTGCTCCTTTAAAACTCTATTTACGCACAGTTCAACTCCCTTGTAATACTATAGTTTAACAATGAGCGACGTCGAGCCTGACCGGCGCTCGAGGGCAATACACGCGTCTGGGGTGACCCCCCTCGTCGTTCCCCTGACAAAAGCTGACTTGCTTGTTCCCACACTCCTGGGTTACAAGGNTAGCTATTGTTACTCGCTGCAGCTCGGACTGGCCGCGAGCTCCCGTTATGTGCGGTCTGGGGTGACCCCCCTCGTCTTTCCCCTGACAAAAGCTGACTTGCTTGTTGGGTGTGAGGACCCAATGTTCCCATTACTAACTGTCGTCGCTCTGGTGGCTGGCGTCACAGCCCCTCCTCCTCCCACTGTGAGGAGCCGACAAATGTAGAGAAGGGTATGCTTATAAGACCCTTAATCCTCGGAGCGTGCAATGCGAGATGTATAGAAATTTCTGGGTGATAGCCTACAACCCTATAAATAAAAGCCACGGTTGTACTGTCAGCAGTCTTTTGTGAAGGCCATCTGGCTGAGTGCGGGAACCAAGTNAGATGTATAGAAATTTCTGGGTGATAGCCTACAAACCTATAAATAAAAGCCACGGTTGTACTGTCAGCAGTCTTTTTTGAAGGCCATCTGGCTGAGTGCGGGAACCAAGTTAAGAGCGGACGACGACGGGAGATTGCGAGACGATGGCGGACGAGGTGTTGGTGGTGTGAATGAACAAGAGGGCATGAACATAATGAGTGTAAACCTACTGTGCGTGAGGGCGCTCAGAGAACACTAGAACATTGCGGGCTGGTGGGACATGAGCTGTACTGAGGTGGGATGGAATACGTATTTAATTGTAAATATTGGAACTGTTGAATATGGACATATATTCTATTTAAAATAATTGAACAAGTTTTGATAGACTGTATATTGGGACTGATTTTTCATCATTTAATTACATTAATTCATTAGAGGTAATTGAAAATTTGATTCATTGAAGTCAGTAATTGTAAACAGCAAGTAATATGCATTTATTGTGAGATGTTGAGTCGAGAGAATTTTGTTTTTATTTATTGTAAATAAAAATAGGAAATAATAATTAACTCTTTTATTTAAATAACACCTCCATCCCTTAACGAACTAGGTTGCTATTTCTTACTTGTTACACAAACACTTTGCCATTTACTCGCAATTCAAGTACATATAGTGAACAAATTTGGTTAACAATAGTTGGGAATTTGGTTTTTTCAAGCAAAAGTACAGCATACGTGCTGCTTTTTTCTA
>NQII01014212.1:0-11159 GCA_002778355.1 Clitarchus hookeri | reverse complement strand
CGTTCTTTTGGATAAACTCAGTGTATATGTCCTTTTTATGTGGGTACCAGGGCATGTCGGGATTCAGGGGAATGAGATGTTAGATAAACTTGCAAAATTGAGTGTTTTAGAGGGTGTCTCGCAACCACTGCTTTCCTTTTCGGTTTTGTATCCCTTATTAAACAGGGAAGTTTTTCGGCATTGGAAACAGACATGGGAAACTTATACCTCTTTTTCTAATACCTTGTATGCCCAACTATTTCCCACATGCTCTCGACCAACGTATCAACTTTGTAGTTCCCGTGGTTTAGCTGTTACTTCTTTTCGTCTCCTTTCCGGTCATAATGCAACCCAATCTCATTTGTATAAGCTTCATATAGTCTCTAACCCTTCTTGTGTATGTGGGGCCCCTAGTGCAGATTTGACCCATCTTTTGTTTCAGTGTTCCGCTGTAGGTAATCGAAGTTCGTTGTATGCAGCTCTGCGTAAATTTTCGTGTTAATTTTCCTGTCTCTTACCCTTCGGTACTTTTTCATGACCCCCGGGTAGTTTGTATCGTTCTAGCTCAGTTTTTACTTGCGCACAATCTTGTTATTTGATTTTAAGAATTTGGTGTCCCGTTAGATATCCTCGGTGATCGGCCCAATCTGTCCTTGTTATCCCTTGTTCCATGGCCTTTCTTTCCCTCAAAGGTTGATGGGCCTCTACCGTGAAGAGTAATATTTGAGTACCCGTCTCGTATTTTTCCTTCATTAGCCTATATTTGACCGCCTACTATTTTTTGTTTCTGGCCGTGGGCTTTGCTGTTGGCCACATTACCACAAAAAAAAATTATGTGAGACGTTTGTACACCTCCTCTTGTCTAGTTTTTAACACAGATAGATTATATTTAAGTAGGTTAAGTAATTTATACATGTTAAAAGGCGACTGGTGAAAATTCAAATATAAATAACCACGTTCATCAATTGATTTTGTCAGTTATACAGGCGTTTTGAAATTCTAAAGGGGCCATGAGCGGAAGACGAAAATGAGTCTAATTTATTTTTCTCTATGGTTTCTTCAGTGTGAACTTTTTTGGTATGCAGATTGCAGACCCAAGCATAGATGTATTACTTAAAGATGGCTGCCAGAGCTAGCATTAAGTTTGGCAAAAAATTGAAAGAAATTAGGTTACATTTGTGTCAAAAATCTGAAGATAGTAAGGGTGTCAGGTGACTAATTTGCATATTTACTGTTTTAAATTTAGTGTTTAAACTGTTTTGATATTTATTATATGAAATATGCATTTGCGGGTTTAGTGGGATGTATTAGTGTTTATCAGCAGTTAGTGGATTCTCTGATTTATTGTGGTAGGTGTTTGGCATGAGATACTATATGTGATAAACCTTGAGGTTTCGAAAAATTTCCGGGAATGGATTGCATTTTGGTTTATGTTGCAGCGTAAGTTCTTATATTTTAAAAACAAAAAATTTAAGAATCTAGAAAATTACCCTGAAAATAATTAAAAGGAAATTCAGGGGGTGTACTGATACTTATATTTAAGGCGCTCTATGTAGGAATAAGTTAAGAGAACAAGTTTGTTTTCACCGAAACACAAGTCAATGATAACCTCAACCGATAATCAGAATAAACAGTACATGATCTGGTTACTTTCACTAGTAAACTGTAAGTTGATATGGAAAATAAATATTATACTTTATTCGGTAATTATAGAGTAGCGGCTTTTCTGAAGGAACCTTTCTAGGCCCACAAAAGTAGCATAAATGGGTCTGCACAGCTTACCTTATTAATATTCAGGAGGGTATAATGTTAAAATAAGTAGGACGTATTAAATAAAATAGTAAAAAGTGCGAGCAGTTTGTCCGCTTTGTGTTTGCGTCGGACGCCGTGATTTTTGGTGAAGTAATGCTTAAGTAACGTTACCAAATGTGCATCGTGCAGTCACCTGATTGGCTGTGGGTCTGTAGATGTCATTGTCACGGTATTTTAGTTGCAGTTGAGATGCGAGACAGTGCGGTTGTGTTGTGGGGGCTTGTGATTTAAGAATGGAGGGTGCAAGAACAAGTTCTTCTGTGCGTAATATTCGCCTCTGTGGCGGGTGGTACCTGAATGTTTTAGTAGATCGTTGTGTTTTGTCGAGTGAGATAAGGTGCACAACAGTTTAGTGGGTCGAGGACAGTGGAATTGTACCTGCCGCCTACCTAGGTGTACTTCCGGTATGTTTTTCTGTTACTTTAAAACCCAAAAATCCTACATTAGACTAAAATCCTAGGTTAGTTAAAAACCCGGTAATTATTAAGTTTAGGGGCTTTTCTGTAAAAATAATTAATGGAAAATGGTATATTTCCACTCTACTAATGATGTAGAACACGAATATACTAGGGGCATTAATGTCCGACTAATTTCGTAATATGTGCCCACCTAACCTAACAGAACCTAACCCCACTATTTTACATTTTTAAACGAACCTAGGATTGTTGGGTTTAAACTAATGTAGAATTTTTGGATTTTACACTAACCTAGGATGGTAGGGTTTTACACTAAACTACGAATGTAGGACTTTTTAGGGATTTAAAGGAACCGTAAAACACACCAAAAGAATGTTAATTGACTCACCTAGGTAGGGGGCTGGTATAATTCTTTTGATGTTAATAGATGCAAACAAACACATTTCGCAAGTTTTTTTTAATATGTTGTACTTATTTTAAAGTTACGCTCCTAGTATATTCGTGTTCTACGTGATTAGTAGAGTAGAAATACATTCGAGGGAATGGAATTACTACCAATTGATAATTAATATAGGGTATAGTTATCACAATTTTTTCATGAACCCCCGCTGTTGTATTTTTGCTGAGAAAAATGGGTGACTGCTGCTGTGAATCATTCTGTATATGGCTTACTAGCTTTTACCTGCGGCTTCGCTCGCGTGGTTATAGTAACAAACGTATAGGGAGAAATAACAGTATTTGTTAGTAGACACACTGATCATAAATACAACAGAGCGCTAACAACGTCATTTTTGGTGCTATAATCACTATTTTACTTAGCCATTGGTCGCCATTTATATTTCTTTGTAGATCTGGGTAAACGCTAGCAATCGCTTCCATATCACTCTGAACCAAATTACTAAAAAATGCCCCGTTAGTGACACACAACCCTCGGCATCTGTTTCTAACCGCCCATCTCAAATTTTTAATAGTGTATCAGCATAATGTCGTGTATCAACGTCATTGTAGAGGTGCACTCTCATATTTTTCGTCAAGCTGGATTTCTTGACATTTGCCCATAAGCTTGACGACTTGAGACAGGCTTTGATTTCATCTGCAGGTGTGCCCCTCTGAATCACCGGTTGAGTTTGGTGGAAGTCACCAGCCAGTAATACAACCATTCCTCCCATAATGTCTGTATTGTTTCGTATATCCTGTAGAGTTCGGTTTAGGGCCTCTATCACTTTTTTGTGTGACATTGTGCTTTCGTCCCTCTCTAACTACTTACATTGACGCAGCATTGTACCCCAAGTGCTATTTTTACTTTAAAAAATTCCTGAGGGAATAAGATATTTTTTTGCTATAAAAGTAGCCTATGTCACTTCCCGGCCCTCCAACTATCNAAAAAAATTCCTGAGGGAATAAGATATTTTTTTGCTATAAAAGTAGCCTATGTCACTTCCCGGCCCTCCAACTATCTCTGTGCAAAAAATCACGTTGGTGCATTGCGACGTGAAAGGAGGGCAATCAAACAAACACACTTTCNTCCAACTATCTCTGTGCAAAAAATCACGTTGGTGCATTGCGACGTGAAAGGAGGGCAATCAAACAAACACACTTTCGCATTTATAATTAGTTAGGGTTTGGTGATTATGTGTGTCACCTGGTAACCCGTGGGATTAGTATACTTTCTAAATTTGTAAATTTTTCCATCTGTATCATTTAGTATCTGTTAATATGGCTGCAACAAAACAGAAGATTTTTTATTTGATATCAAATTATTCAAAAAATAGAAAGTGTAAAAAAATTTTATTCAAGCAAAATGGCATCACATACAATATGTAAGAGTTGAACAATGTTTGGTACAAAATCATTAATTTTTTGGAGTCGGACAACCTTAAGGAGAATTTATGAAATTGTCAAAGTGTTTGTAGCATATGAATTGTGGTATCTGGTACAACCTCTNGGACAACCTTAAGGAGAATTTATGAAATTGTCAAAGTGTTTGTAGCATATGAATTGTGGTATCTGGTACAACCTCTGGCTTTTGATCCTTTTGAGAAGTTAACAGCTTGTAACCTTGCCCCGCATCTGGGCCGACATGTTTGTAAAGTGGTAGGCTTCAGAAGTGGCGGCTGGAAATTACAGCTCGGTTNCTTGCCCCGCATCTGGGCCGACATGTTTGTAATGTGGTAGGCTTCAGAAGTGGCGGCTGGAAATTACAGCTCGGTTTGCTCAATCGGTAGAGACATGAAACTAAAAAAAAACAGTTCACATACAATCTTCATGTAAGCAGTCACAAACGGTTAGTTTCACCAGACAAACAAACAAAGAGCAGCGCCGCTATAGTTAATTAATTATGTATTATTAATCACGTGATTTAAAGCTTGCATCACAAGAGGAAAATTCAAAGGCAGCGACCTCCCACACCGGCGGTAATAATTCAGCAGGATAAAGTTTGCAGATGTGGGGGATATTTGCCACGCTCGACGCATCCTTTCCTAGTACTGGTTGACTACTGATCTTGTATACCGTGAGCGGGCAGTAGTAGAAATATATCATAATTTTAAATTTTTATTGTGTTTTTCAGAAAAGCCCCTAAACTAGATAATTACCAAATTTATTTTGTAATTGTCTGTCACTTTTATTTCTTTAAAAAAAATAATAATGAAAATATAAGGTCTGAAAATAATATGTACTGTGCATATCTGTCCTATGAATTTGTTTGGAATTGTATGTGCATATTGCAAAAGAAACAGCATTCGCAGTACTGCAGTAGGCATTGGAATGATACTACTATGTTTATTTTACTGTTCCCACGTGAGCATATTTGGTGTGATGCAATGTGTGTGTTTCAGGGATTTCATCGAGCAGTATTATGTCAATTTAAAGAAGTCCAATCCAAAATTCCCTATTCTTATCAGAGAATGCAGTGGTGTGCAGCCTAAGGTGTATGCTAGATATGGTGAGAAAAATTTATGTTTCTGTTATACTAAGGCTCACATAGTTATAGACATAATTTTGGTAATTATTAAGTTTAGGGACTTTTCTGAAAAACACAATAAAAATTCAAAATTATTATATATTTCTACTCTGCTAATGATGCAGAACACGAATATACTAGGGGCATTAACATCCGACTAATTTCGTAATATGTGCCCACCTAACCTAACAGAANTATAAATATATTTTCAATTATGTTTAACCTAAGCACTTCAGTTGTTTATAGTGCTTGTGGTAGCATCCTAACTGCAGCCAACGAATTATGTTGTTTTATTTGGTGTCACTATTATTAGGAATGGCTCTATAACTTTTTTTCCTTCTCCCCGGATTCTCTAGTCAATTCTTAATTCTAATTCCATCTCTTACACAGCTGGAATTTTTTTCTAAATTCTAAGTACTGAAATGTGAGTTCACAATAGTATGGGAAAAGTGTTACAGAAATTAAAAGTCCATCAAGTAATTGCAACAATATATTTATTAATCCTCTGTAACAGTGATGCTTCAATATGTAAAAAACCCCATACCAGTTCTGATACAGACTTTTCAAAATTTTCCCGTCTGATACCTAATAATTAATACCCAATATTTTCTGTTTAAAAATCTTAATTTTAAAAAACTAGTTTCACCGTAATACCTACAATTAATAAATGTTATAAAATAATACAGAATTGTATGACTATTTTTATTAAATGTTGTCATTACTATAATAGTTTTCAAAGGAACCGACACCAATTAAATAAACGTTCAGGCCAAAATTATTTGTGGATGATGTATTGCTATTTAGATCAAAATTGTAGCCCCTACAAATTTAAACATTATTTAGTACATATAAATACTGAATTTAATTCAGTAGAAAGATGTATTTTGAATGAAAAGATACCCCAGAAGTCCTGACCTACCCTTTTTGCCAAAAATGTAGAGAAGTTTGGGTGGCACCAAGTTTTTGCTGAGATCTCGAAATCCGTTTTCCGTGGTTTCTTGCTGGGGAACAAAAAAATTTGTTATCAAAATAAAATTTTTTCATAGATACTTATTTTTTGGTTAAAGTGGTATCCTGGAAGCGCATATACTACACTATTTTTCTTGCCTATTAATACGTAAACACTGAGTCTGACCAAGGCAGAGTGCTAACTTATGGCATATGTGAATGGAATCTTGCATGACTATCTGAGGATGTTATTGTGAATTATCAATTACCAAACAAAGGTTGCAAAGTAACAAATACTGACTATTAATTTTCCTGTCTAAGAAATTACACTTTGGCTAATTAAAAATTGTCAATTACTTAAAAAGGAGATGTCTGTCAAATAAAACAAAAGTCTTGTATTCCAAATGTGCACTGAATTTATATTCTGAACATGCAGCTTGGAGCATGGAGGGATTTGGCTGTCCTCCGGTAGTTTTTTCTAACTGGCCCTGTGTCGCTCGAGGTAGGGACAGCAGCTAATAACATCTCAGGACTAAACCTCATATATGTACAGGAGGAGGAAGTCGTGCACGGAGGCGTGCATCACAGCAGAGAGGGATGGGGCAGCCATGGCTGCAATTGGGGCAATGACTTCCTCCCTGAGTGTACCTATAGTTAACGAATGATTAAGATGAGAGAAGGAAAAACCAACATAGACACCGTAAAAACGTTTCCGACAGAAAAGAAATCAAAATTGTTACATAGAAAATGCTACAGGAGAAAGCTGGGTAGGAACCATGCTAGAGGGGCAGGCTTCTTAGTTTTGTTTGATGCTGGTGTAACCACAGTAATGCACATACATCACTCTGGTGAAGGGAGTTGCACATTTGGACCTCCCCCCTCCTACTAAATTCTCAATAGATTCCTGAAAAATTTGAAAAGAAAATAAGATTATTAACATGTCTACCAGTTTGGCTAGGGCCATGGTTGGTGGGCTCTATATATATATATATAAAGAGGGCTGGCACTATACTGTATTNGCTCTATATATATATATATAAAGAGGGCTGGCACTATACTGTATTATTCAGCTAAGATTTACACTCCAAATATCGTCAGAACTGCTGAAGGTATCAAAATTTTTATTTTGAATTTGTAAATGGCACTATAGGACTTATAAGATATTGCTATGTCTGTTCCGAGATGTAATTAAATACTGATATATCAATATCAACTTTGGTTTTTTAAATTAATGTACCCATTTCTCCCAATAGCATAGCATGCTATTAAGCGGCTAATTCAGTGACGTGATTATTTTGAAAATCTGACATGCACGTTTTGAGATAAAAGGGTATTATGTTCATAGGTGTATGCATTTGACTACAGCTCTGGTGGGGTAGGTTACATTATGTGCTGGGATGTACAGCAGTGTGTTCCTATGCAGGTGACGCACATGCTAGTGATGCATTAACACAAGTATCGAATGCATGCGACCATTGTACCATATTTGAGTGTTCTGGGGAAGCTAAAGGAAATGTTGTACAATGAGGAAACACTTGATATGCTTTTGATTTACGGTGAATGTAAACTAAATGAGACCTTAGTGGTAGTGATATATGCAGAGAGGTATCTGTTACGACAGTGTCCATTGTGAATGACACTGTGGCGACTTTACAGGAAACTATTAGTAGGTGGGAACTGGAATACTCTGGTGAGAAGTAGACACAGACCAGCAACAAGGGAAATGCAGGCAACCGGCATTATGGCAGCAGTTGTCCGCAATCTACATGTGAGCACAGCGGAACTTGCGAGTGGCTTGGGAATAAGCCAGGCAAGTGTTTGCATTCTGCAATGGTACAGATTTCATCCGTACCNGCGAGTGGCTTGGGAATAAGCCAGGCAAGTGTTTGCATTCTGCAATGGTACAGATTTCATCCGTACCACATATCACTTCATCAGCAACGAGAAGAGCATGATTATGCGAAGAGCATGGAATTTTGTTGTGCTATTTATGTGAAAATGCGGGACAATGGACAATTTCTCCAGCGAGTTATTTTCACAGATGAAGGCACATTTTGCAACCATGGCAATGTAAACTTGAAGAATATGCATTACGGGTCAAGTGAGAACCCATGCTGGCTGAGGGAGGTGCAACACCAAAGACAGTGAAGTGTGAATGTGTGGTGTATGTTGATCGGAGAGTTTCACCTGACTTTACTCGTTTAGACTTTTATTTTTGTAGTACTGTAAAAGTGAAAGTTTACCAGCAAGTCCCGGCGACTCCAGATGACCTAAAGCACCGCATCATACTACGTCATCGAGGGCAATGTTTACCTCTATGTTGTCATCTTTTTCCAAACGACTGGACGTGTGCATTGCGGTTGATGGTGGTCTTTTCGAACACATAGTGAAGTAGGCACAACAATGGACATGCTAGTAATTGAACACAGACATGCGAGACAAAAATAATGTCGCTTCTCTGAGAGCAGCTGATCACAACATTCTGGAACCTTTATTAGTTGTGAATCGATGTTATTAGGAATACCGTTGCTCGACAACTACCCACTAGCCACTGTTGTATAGGACTAGAAACATGTAGTGGCACACATGCATTTTCCAAGTCCCATGCAGTAATTTGTACTAGACACTGAGCATGCGACAGGTTATTTGTTGGTGGTGGTGTTGTTGATGTTACAGACAAATAAAATGTGCGTTTAATGTGGTGTTCATAGCTTGATTACAATTAATTCACAGAGTAATCATGTCTGTTTCACAGTCCACAGCAATGTAACAAAAGCGTCGAAAGCTTGCAGTGCATTGTATTTTGCAGTGTACGGTGCACGTTTATTCCTTCGTTTTTTCCACTCAATGTGTGCAGCGAGGTATGTGTAGGGACTCTCCGCTGGACATCTCCCAGCAGATGATGCAACCCACTCCGCAACAGCTATAATCAAGTGCATACACCTACGAAAAACCCCTATATCTCAAAAAGTAGTCGTCGGATTTTCAAAATCACGTCAGTGAACTTGCCGCTTTAAGCTATTGGGAGAAATTAGTATATTCCCACTTAAAAAACCAAAGTTGATTTTATCTTGGTAATTAATTACATTTCGGAACAGACATAGATTGTGTTTTATGAGCCCCGTAGTGCCATTCACGAATTTGAAATAAAAATTGTGATACCTTCAGCAGTTTGGAAGGTATGGGGGGTGAAGATCTTATCTGAATAATCCTATATACGCTAGAGGAGTCCTTGGGTGACCTCGTTTACTCCCTTTAGTTGGGTGGCCATGTGTAGGTGGTTGCCTAGCAATCAGTGCAGCATCCTTGTGCCCCCTCTCTTTTGGTTTATTAGGTGGGGGGTTATGACAACGTTTACTCCAAAACAAACTTGATATAGTTTTTAATAAATTTTTGTGTAGTATTTTACTGTTTTAACTATAATTTTTTCATATTGGATTTTTGTATGGTAGCAAATCAATTAAGGGGAAATAGAACACCTATAGGTTATTGTTAGTGAAAATATTTATAATCCATTTTGATTGTGACATCTTGCATTTTTACCATTATTTAATTTTCAGACTTTTTTAATGGTCCCTGAGAATTATTTAAATTCTCTACCTTCATAAAATCCATAACCTTCACCAACCATGGGGGTTACATTTTTCAAAAACACCACGGTTGAGAAAACTGCGGTATAAGTATACAGGATCAGGAGAGGTTATGCCTGCCAAATAAGTAATGTATCAGCTTTCAGAAATCTAACTTACCAGACTAACAGTAATGGCACAAACTTGTAAAGATGCATGACTTTTCAGGCCATTAAAATTGTCTGTCTCACATAAGTTGGTGTGATTTTGACAATCTGTGAATGGCAACTTGACATATACGAAACAAACTGTGCCATTTACAAAATCCTGTATCAGCTGATGCATGAAGGAACAAAAGTTAATATTACGTTGGCTATTCTGAGTGAACTGCCGACGCACATCAGACAAGCAAAAAATACGCTACAAGAAAGAGTTCCTTGATTAATCAACACATTTTATTTTACGTAGTCACAAAACAGTGGTTGTTAGTGTCACAAACTACACTTTGTGATAATTTAGTAATGTATAGGTGTTCAAAATGAAATGCACAATAAAACGATCCGTATCCAAATGAGACGCAACTTCAAAACCTTTTTCACGTCGTATCCCCACACTCTATCCATGCTTTCCATACGTGCTTGATATTAATTCCAAAAGCATACAGAAATATTGCAAAATATTGTTGAATTATTTTTTCTAATAATTTGACGAAATATATTTCAAAGTCGTGTCTTCCGAGCCAGTAATAGAAGAAAAGTCAACTTTTAAAAAGGCAGGCAAACTTGCTGCTACCTGTTGAGCAATGCAAACGGATCACCCTTGCCCTGTCATGCCATGCGCCCGAATCATTACCAGCCAGAAAAGAGTAGCTTTCGTGTGTAATATATAACAAATTTACGAACAGATATCAATAGTTTAATTTTTCCACGAGCTTTGCATAATTTTTTAAAGTAACATATTTTGTGTACAGCGATTTTGAGTACTAGTAATTTCTATTCGGCCGGTAATTGTTCATCTACGTAAATTATACGCCACATTGTTCTCCTGAAAACCCATTTCCTTGTTTCCGTGTTGTTACTATATTGTATTAATAAAACGAAGAAAGTGGGATGCGCGTGAATAGTTTTTAAGCAATTCTTACATTATTACAAGTCTCATGTTTCCAACTCGAACTGTTTAGTATCAGTAATAGCAGAATTACTGCTTTACAATCAATAGTCATTGGTGAGTTGTTGGTGAATAAAAATGCATTGTCAATCAAGTTTCACGAATTACTTTGAGTTCCAGTTATATTAGCTATGACGTCCAAAGTGTGATAATAGCTACAACTATTGTCAGAGTTAGCAAATATTTAATTTTTTGCAAGGTTTTATATTTTTACTTTTATAACCTACCAACTTTTTTTAGACAGATGTCAGTCTATAAATACCTTAAAATTTGTTTAGCAATACAGTAAAATGGCAAGTGTATTAG
>NQII01014209.1:0-19343 GCA_002778355.1 Clitarchus hookeri | reverse complement strand
GGGGGGGGGGGTAGGCTTTCAAACTACATTGATCTTGTATTACGTCTGAAAAGAAGACGGGCATCTCATGGTTTGGGTTTAATTCCTTGACCACGTAAACCACGGAGATACTTTCAGATGTGTTCAGTTAACGCAGGGTAGTTAAGTCATATGTAACCAGACAACGTTGCGGAGTGCCGCGAATATGGTAACTTGGCTTGTTAAATAGCTGCTGCATTTAATAAAAATTGCACTTCAGCTTATCTTTTAATTTTTTGTTATTCTTCAACCTAAATTTCTGTTCTGCTTGAGAATTCAGAAGTCAAAACATTTTTTTGCATACACCAGCACTCATCAGGACTCAGTATTTTAAAACGGTTAGTAAAAACAGAGTCCAAATGGGTGAAGTTACGGAAAAATCTATAACACTCCTTGACGTAAAGCTCGAAAATATAGAAATAAATGTAGAACGATATTTGCCTTATATTATTACGAAAGTTCATGTATGAAGAATGCTTATATACTTCAAGTCCATGGTTATGCAAGTAAACACTGTCATTAAGTTTGAAACAATAGATAGTGGTTTAGAACCCGGTATTTAATTACTGCAAAGTAGCAATATAAGATAAAAAAATTGTATATAAATATTTTAGATTGTATGTGATTTGAATGTAATTTCACAACTACAAGTTATATCTACATAAACTTCCATATCTGTTGCGCTGTTGTTTACCAGTGGATCTGTCATATAAATAAATATTTTCGCCGTTAGTTCAAGAAATTTTCTTAAAATTTACCTTTAAAAATCAATTTAGTGTCTGCTTGAATTAATGTCAGGCAGTTGGCCATAGCATCCATCCCGATTTTTCTGGTAACTCGCCTCCAACCACATGCTCTTGAAGCACAAACTAGGAAAAAGTGTGTACAGAATTTCGCGTGCAGCAGCCGTCTGGGCGAAAATTGAGCGACTTCTGAGAAGGCTCTGCCCCTGATGGAAGCCCCACCACCTCTACCCCTCGGCGATCTCCAATTCGTAGGGAATGTGTTGAGATTTATCCCCTCGCGATTCAGAATCACATAAGGTACGAATATGGGGATTGGACGATTGCCAACGATCCGCCCCGCGGCCACAGTGAGCGAGACAGAACTTTCGTATTTCTTTCTCATCCAGATGTTCCGGGTCTCGTACCTTTATCTGGAATATATAATAAACTCTGACCTATCTCTTTCTTCCTATAGCTCTCGGTAACGGCTCTTGCGTCTCCTATTTATATCCACACTGAAGTGTGAGCACACGTGCGTTTATTTTCTCCTTCCTCTCTTTCTTCCTTATATTTTCATTCCGCCCCTCGGCATCAAGTTTCCCGCTCTGACTTGCTACAGCTCTCGTAAAGGTTTTCCATTTATTTTCCGCACTACAAATTCGTATGAGATTCGCGGCAGGAAAAGCAGTTACATCACCAATGATCGTTCCTTATTCACAGAGAACAGCAGGTGAAATAACTTAATAATATGTCCAAATAATTTTAAATAACCCAAAATACTGTACAAATATAACAAATTTACTCCTTTATCCTTTATTGACGTGAGGCCGTATTCTGTAATTAATTCGCTCATAATTATTTATAAATTTTTAATAATTTTTTTATTATTTAAATTATAGATATGTAGTGAAGATATTAGTTTGTTTATCGCACAAACTATTATGCAAGCGGGGATAACAATTTATATCAGAAAAAATATACCGACAATATATACTACAAACCATTTTATGATATAAAAATAACTTTAGTAATTTCGAAACAACTTGGCACTCTCAAACACCGGTGGAAGATAATGTCCACAAACTGTTGGCTGCAAGGCCCAAATAAGAGTTCGGACACCTAAAGGTTATTAGATAGAAGAAGATGAGGGTTTTAAGTTAATGTTCCATTGCTTTCCTCAGTTTAGATAATAAAGTGACAGTGCAACACCTGACTTCGGGAAGTAAACGTTCCATTCCGACAGGTCTACGAATCGAACGTGGGACCTACGGCTCCAAAGTCGTGCCCACTGACCAAGAGAAAATTAATGTATTTGTTACGGTTATTCAATGTATTACAGTAATAAAAATAAGATGAAAAACTCGCAGTTACTGGACTGCCGTAACTCTCATTTAACTATCTTCGCTTCGAAACGTAGGCTACGAGAAAACAAATGTTCTACAAATATTTTAAATTTTTAAAAATTGGTTACGGAAAATAATATTTGAATGAGATTTGATCTCTGAGTGCGTACGTAATATATAAATTTAAATAATTTGAGCTATGTAAGAAAACAGTAGTGAAGTACGTTTATAAACCTTCCATATACCATAATGCACTGGTAGGCCTATAGTCTATTCATTATTTCTTCACACTTTCTCAATTAAACCTTTGAAAAATCACCCTATATATATATGACGCGTTTTGTTGCTTCCTATATATGTAATGTATCACAGGCGATTGATACCGGTGTTTATGTATATATTTCTAATGTTTTGTTATATTTAAGTTTTACTTATATTTTATCTATAAATGGTAATATTTCATTTATAACTAATATGAATTTAAAAAGTATAATGTAGGAATGTTGGTAATGCCTAGTAAGAAATTGTTCACATGCAAAATATTATTACGTTGATGTGCGTTGTCTCCCTTTCGTGTAATTTTACAGACTTGGTTAAGCTTTCTTTCCACGAGACGGAGGAATAGCCTGAAAGTAGAACTTTAGCTGGGCTTCAGAAAAGTTGGTAGTAACCGCGAATTGACTATATTGCCAGCAGAACATGTAATACTTCGTACCACAGAATTTGGCGAACAAGATATTCATCTCCATTCTTTAGGTGTTGGATGCGACTTTTTAAAATATGTTTGTTTTAGCAATACATTTCCTTTGCCACGTACCTATTTATCTGTATTTTGCTCGCTATTTTATGTTCTCAAATTAAAAGATATTGTGTTCCCAAAAGTATTCCACTTCTTCAACGTCTGCTTTTCTACTTTTCTAAGCAGAAAACTCTGAATGTGTGCTGACATTCCACTTGATATCCACGCAGCTATGTGATAAGAACACCCAAAAATCACAGCTTTCTGTCATTGTCGCACTACTAAGGAAAAATATAATCAAATTTTCGATCACTTATTAAATTAAAATTACAAAATAAATGTTCCAATATAACTGTGTAATATATTTTCGAGGCGCGACTGACGAATAACAAAAAAAAAAAAACGTTTACGTATAAACATTTTTTCGTTTTTTTTTGTCAAATGCACTGTTGTAACTTTCTGGTAATAAACATTAATTCCAAAATTAGTGAGGTTCGCAATGTTGTGGAGCAAAAGTTGGCGTATTACCGGGGAGACGAAAGCTACACGACATTCCGGAGAGGGGACCTCACATGCGTCGGGTTGATGCGAGCCAAGCCGGCATTCTCCGGCGCTAATTCCTGCCTCAGCTACCGGCCTTGTCTTCTCGGGCGTGAGATTATAAATTGGGGCAGATTTCAATCCTCTCTCTTTTTTCCCTTTCTTCCCCGCCCTGACACTTGAATCAAAGCACTTTCTCAGCACCGCCTTCACTTCTTATCCTTCGTCACATCTTCGAACCAGGGATATCGACAGTACTCTAATTGTAGTATTGATACCCAAATTGAGAGCTCTTTTCTGTAAACTTTTTGTACCAGTCGAAATTGCTATAAATTAAAATAAATATTTATACATATTCGGATTCACCCCAAATTGTTATAAAATATTTTCACTCCAACGTAACCCGGAAAATAATTTCATTATTTAAGCCAGTAATTCAGATAACTAATGTTAATTTCGCAAATTATCAAGCATGTAGATACAAAATACCTGACTTACGATTTTTAAATATTTTACTGATTTGGCATTAGAAAATACATGGATTTATGCTGAAAAAGAACGATAAAACGTTTGAGGTTTACATGACAAACTATTGCAACACTTTCAAGTCACTGGCAAAAATATATAGATTAAAAATTCACATAATGTCTCTGTAATAGGTTATCAAGGTAGAAGTAGCTAAATGTCAGAACATCAGTAATTCAATATAGTTAAATATTTCAAAAGAACAATCCAAATACTGTGTGAAGTTACTCTGTTAAATGAACTAATTTTGTGTTGGAAATAGAGTGCTAAGCTTTGAGAATTAAAAGTTTAGCAACAAATAAACATAAACATTACAGATATGCTATCCACTATGAAAAATATTGGCAAGGTGCGAGNATAAAAGTTTAGCAACAAATAAACATAAACATTACAGATATGCTATCCACTATGAAAAATATTGGCAAGGTGCGAGCGACCTACCTGACTGCGGTTGCTATAGTAACACACTGCAGGTATCCAGATACACAATTCATTCGGCAAGGTATTGCCAGTAATTCTGCGTATGGAGTGGAACGTGTTTGACCACAGATTGAAGTGTATGACGTCATGACGCTTCTGTCTATTCTATCCTTCCTGGTTTCATCATCTCGGCGAAAGAAAAAGGCCGGGAATTGAAAGAGACCGGGGGGGAGGGGTCCTGATCTTTCACACTTGAACAGTTCCCTGCAGGCTCCCCCTCACACTCTCATATTGATCCCGGCCAGCGCGCTCACCTGCCTGTCGCACCGTTCTGACTCGCAGGGGCTCACTCAAGCCGTGCCCGAATTGGTACTTTAAGTTAGACTGTTTAGGTGGATAAGTCTCCGCTATCTTCAATTTGTCCATTTTTGCTCTAACTCACATTTAAATTGGTTTAGTGAAATTTTTCGCTTGAGAGAGCAAAAATAATAGCTTCTCAAGTTTTATGAAGTTGTTACATTTTCNATTGGTTTAGTGAAATTTTTCGCTTGAGAGAGCAAAAATAATAGCTTCTCAAGTTTTATGAAGTTGTTACATTTTCGGACTTACGGGGGTGACCCACGCCAACAGTTCCTTAAGTAGGCTTGCGGAGATTTAACCTCGCCCCAGAGGCCTATAATTGCAGCTAAAGCTCGGCAAGAAGCGAGATGCTACTTGTTTGCATTTCTCCGGGCCTCCCTAGGATGTGGATGGATATCTGGTGTTGTAGAATGTAATTTCTTAAAATGTGGTAAACCGGTGGTGAATGAAATTAATTAATGTCATTATGTCAACGTTCAGTAGTCTCCTGGCATATATGGCAGACACAGAGCAAGCAGAATCTTAACTGGGATGGATGTGTCCTGTAATAAGAAACATCTGTGTGCACGTATCCATTCACGCAAACGCATTCACACTTTTTTTTTTGTCATTCATATATCCATTTACACATACACATACATACAAATATTAAATAACTGGATTATGATGAAACTTGGATATACTGTATTTAAATTAAGTCGAATCAATGTAATAAACATAATATAATATATTGAATTGAAAGAATAAATCATAACAAAATCGAAATAATCAAAATAATATAGTAAATTAAATCGATACAACTGAGTAAAATCGAAATATAATGAAATTGAAATAATATAATATTGAAACAACATAATAAATCGAGATAGTATAGTAAATCTAAATAATATACTAATTAAACAATACCATACTTACTGCCGAATTTAGCTCTGTAACAACTATTTACAATTAATAATCGAAACTATATGCATGTCATGTTAGGTTGTTGGAGGGAGAATGAGGGCTTTCGGTCGTTTCTGCCTCCACACCAGCCTTTCGTCATAGTTTGCCAACTCACGAATCAGGGGATTTTCAACCTTCGGGATATTCTTGTACAGCTCTGTGGTCAGCTTGCGCCTATGATATTCAATTTCTTCCACTTTCAGTTCGTTGTGAAACTGGTCATTACGTGTGTACCTGGGTGCATCCGTTATCGTGTGAAGGACTATGTTCTGGAAGTGCTGAAGTTTCTGAAGGTGACAGCGAGCTGCTGTCCCCCAGACTGATGCGGCGTAGGTGAGGATGGGGCGAATGAGTGATTGATAAATGATTACTCCGTTTCGGCTGCGGAGTGAACTATGACGATTAAGGAGTGTAAACCGCTGCCTTAGCCGGGAATTGGCTTTGGCAAGCTGAGTATGAAAATGATGTCTCCAGAGCAGCCTCCTGTCCATGATTACACCCAGGTACTTGACCTTGTTTCTGTATTCTGTTTGCTGGCCACAGAACTGTAGCTTTGTAGTCGGGTTGTATCGCTAGGTGCTTAGCTCTATAGCTTCAGTCTTGGCTGAATTTTCTTTAATGCGCCACTTCGCTAGTCAGGGCTCTATTTCATCCAGGACAGCCTGCACGTGGCTTATGGCCCGGTCTCTGTTCATTGATGATACGAAGATGATGGTGTCGTCCGCATAGCAGCCGATATGAGCCTCTCTGGCTCGTGGCATGTCATTAATATATAAATTGAACAGGACCAGACCTAGTATGCTACCCTGGGGTACTCCTGCTGTAACCTGGCAGACCATGGATTTCACCATCGAGACTAACATAAAATGTGCAGGAAGATAGGTTATGATTAAATGATTCGGATGAAATAGAGAGGAAAGTTATATTTGTGAAGTTTGTAAATCATACCAGGATGATAGACCCTGTCGAACGTCGTTTCTTTTCTATGTCTAGAAGGGCGACGACAGTGTGATATCGATATTCAATGGACTTCGTGGCTTCCAGAGTGAGCCGGGTGAGCTGGTGAACTGTAGAGTGCCCACACAGGAACCCAAATTGTTCGTCACAAAGTATGTGGTGGGATTAAATGTGCGCTAGTACCCTGCCATTCGCCACTATCTCCAGTAGTTTGGAGAGAGTGGAGAGCAGACTAATAGGGCGATAGCTGGTGAGTAGTGAGGGTGAATTACCGGGTTTGAGGAAAGTCGCCACCCTGGCCTGCTTCGATCCATCGGGGAAATGGTGATGTCGGAGTATGAAAGTGTAATGCTGGGTTGAAATGCAAATGAATTCATATAGAATATGTTTAATGAGGATGTATTGAATTTGATCTTCTCCTGGTGCAGTGTTGCGGCGAGTGGATTTCATGGCTGTCATCAGTTCGGCGGCAGTTATATCCAAGGTTTCCTCGGGGTTTTCCCCACTTAATACGTCTGCCAGGGTATGCTGAATCGTTCTTTAATGATCAGCGTCTCCATCGCCCTCATTAGGGCGGAATGTTTCCTCAAGGAACCTGGCTAGCACATTCACCTTATCTGCCGGCGTGTAGGCAACCCACGTGGCACATTTGAGTGGCGGGACTGTGGAGTAGTTGCCCGTTTGGCGCCGGGTCATTTTCCACCTAGAGTGATCAGCAACTTTAAGGGCAGCTACCGTGTGTCCCTCTGCTGCGCCCTAAAATCACTGACCAGCACCTCCACTGTATTTTTGCGCCTGCTGGTATTGCTCTCTGTGGTACAGGTTACGGGTTCGTTGCCACAGCCTTTTATGTCTGTTTCTTTGTGTTATTGCCTGTTTAATGTAAGGTGGAAACTGTGGGTTTGTGTTGCTTGGTGTGACTGCTGGGACGTGTTTTTTGGCTGAGGTTATTATGGCTTGTTCTATGAGAATTACAGTGTTTTCAATGTGTTCCGGTGAGTTTATTGTTTCTATTGTGTGTTCTAGTGAGTCTGCCTTCTGGATTAGTGTTTCTTGGTAGGCATCCCAGTCGGCTTTTTTTTAGTTAAATTTGTTTGTGTGTGTGTGGTGCAATTTGGGGGCGAGATTAATGGTGAATGTCCATGAAAACAGGTATGTGGTCGCTGGAAAGTGCTGTGTCTATGTACAGTCTCTACTGGAAATTATTTCCCTTGTTCAGGATAATATCCAGTACATCTGGTTTATGATGTGGGTTGTCTGGGCAGAACTTTGGTGTCTTTGGTGCATCTTTAATATATGTGTGCGTGCTGGTGTGTCTGTGCAGTATTCTGCCATGTGTATTGACCCTTCCGGAGTGCCAGTCGGGATGTTTGGCGTTCAAGTTGCCTGCTATTAGTAATCGTAGAGATGCTTGTAATATCATATCTATTTCGCCTGTGTCTAATGGTGAAGATGGAAGTATATATACAGCTATGACTGTGGCTGGCTGGTTATGAATGTAAATGTCTATGGCTATGGCTTCTGTAGGTTGTAGCTGTGGAAGCAGGTGGATATGGTGAATCGATGAATGATAATGGCAACTCCTCCCTCTTGTGTATCTCTGTCTTACCTGTGAGTATTGTAATCTGGTATTGTGTGTTTTTTGTTTGGGTGAAAGTGAGTTTCTGTGATTATGGCTATGTTGGTGTGCGTGTTGTGTACGTAAGCAGACAATTCGTGTTTTTTGTAACTTAGACCCCTGGCATTCCAGATGGGAATGCGGGCTGTGTGTGTGTTTCTTGATGCGCTGCCATTATTGTTTGTTTGTGTTTTCCTTGGTGTGGGGCAGCAGCAGTAGTATGTTTTGTAAAAATAAAGTGGTGGCTAAGAGCTGTTGTTGAATTGTTTACGTCTACTCAGCCCATTGTGTTATCTGGTGTATAATCAGCTCATAATATGTATTTGTGTCTGCGTTTGTGTAACCAGATATATACTGCTCTATCGCATGGAACTTCTGAAATGATAGAAGTTCCTGCGCTCTGCTTATAGGCAGGGGGGGCATAGCGTGCTTGTGTAGTGGGCTGTGAATGTATGGTGAGGATCTGGTGTGTTTTTGTGAGCTCTGTGGGTTTTGTATGCGTGTGTGGGTGAGTGCAAGCCGGCTCTTCTTGTGGTAGAGGTTTAAATTTACTATTTCAAAAAAAATTTGTTTCTATAGATTCTATTGTGGGTGTCTCAGAGGCTGTGCTAGTGTGTTTTTGCATGTGTGGTTTTTCATGTTGTTTTGTTATTTGTGTGTGTGGTTTCTCTTTTGTTTTATTATTTGTGTGTGTGGTTTAACTTGTTTAATGACTTGAGAATACAACTTTTTTCCAGAGACGATGCGCGAATCTATATGCCTTATATACCCCCAGAGCCCTAGATCTGACGTGACCAACAGCCAATTACGAGCAAACAATGTTACGTCATCGTTTTTCCTCATCAGCGCACTCTAGGAGAAAATACTGAAAACAGAAGTTACCAGTGCAATCTACAACAAAATGATGGAATATATTGCAACTGTGCCATAAATTGAGTAATGGAAATTAGGAATATACTGGGGGATGAAATAGAAGAACGAAAAATGCCTTATGCTCCGCATAAATTATTATGTGAAGTTTATTTTGAATTAAAAGGTAACAACATGAACAAAAATATATATATATACGTTTTGGCATAACCTATACCTCTACAACCAATATGGCTACCAGAAACAAACATATGCTTGAATAATTAGTGTGCGTCCTTCGGGTACGTTCGTCAATCCCGAGTCGACAGCTTCTGAGCACCCTCTAAGTCGAGCTGAATATTGCCGAACTCGTCCCAGTTGAGCCGAAGACGGCCAGCCACAGCCACAGCCACACAGCTTCCATTAAAAATTCATTGGCCGTGAATGCTCATAATCATACTACACGCTATAATTAAAAACACTGTTATACAGAATAATATATATAGTATACTAAGGGCACCATACAGCGAGTTTTGCTATCTTTGACACTTTTCAACGACCACATTTATATTTCAATAATCAAATTTATGAACTGGCAACAAAATATCTACTTTGTTTTCTGCCCTAAAAAAATACGTTGAAATATTCCCTAAAATTTGAAAAACACAACTGTTTACAGTTAGACACATAGATATGACCCTTGAAAGGCCACGTTACCCGATTTTCAATACCAAATGATTACGTGTTTGGTATATCAGTTTTTTGAATAATACGGTATTTAATAAATACTATAATACCAAATAATTCAATCATCATATCACTGCCACATTAGTTTCACCTACAAAATATACACGGGCATACACTTATTTCGAAATAAAAAACTCTGGACTTACAATTATCAAATATAATTTCATTCAAGTCTTGCGAGATTTACATAAAATAAATATCGTAAGCGGTGGTCATATTATGTGAGGGTGGGTGATTTTGTGACATATATTTTTTTTTTTTTCTATTATTCAAATTGACTTTTATTTTGCAGAGGTTATTTCACATGTTCGGTGGTTGAATTGGCACCACTGGATATCTTACACGTCTCGTTGAAATAGGGGGACTTAAATATTACTTTTTTGTCACAAAGTCACCCCAGATTGTCAAATAGTATCCCTCGTAAGTCGTACGTTTATTTTTAAAGGTTGCATTTCCTTATAACATATTTGACGGCAGAAAATTTTTATGTTGCTACAATTGGCGAATAAGTGACTGCCGGCAGCATACAGTTTGAAACTTATCAAATCGCAAATAACTATATAACGGTGTGGAGTGGAGATTTACAGTTGGCTCTTAGCATAGAGGTCTTCAGAGCCGGTGAGGATGAAGTGAGGTGAGTATGGAGCAACGCCGAAATTCAAAGGCAGGAGAAACGGGAGATCCCCGAGAAAACTCGCCGACCAGTGGCATCGTCCGGCACAATTCCTACTCGCGAAAATTCGGGAGTGACCACGCCGGGAATCGAACCCAGTACACCTTGGTGGAAGGCGAGTTGTCTGACCACTACACCATCGCGTCCCCACTCAATAATAGAAAGATAGATTCGAATACGACCTGAATCCACGTAGTCTCCCTTTAGTCTTGAGCTCTGCACCATTTGTGACAGCGATTTGACTCTCCAAGCTCAAAAAAGCTCAGAAACATTCTTCCATATATGAGATTCGTGGACTACTTCCTGCTCTACCTAAAAAAAAGGCTACCAATGACGCTAACAGAAATGTTGTAGATAGATATAGCCATCCAGATTTTGTCAGTTTTTAGCTAAGATTTGCTTCACCATACACGTTATTCGACAAAAATTTGAGTATTCCTTGAATTTATAGTTAGGTAAGCATGAACTACTGTACATTTTCTCTGCACTTTCATAATGTATAGAGTAATAGGAATGAGTTGGTGCTACAAAACCCTGATCATTGCTTATTCGTCAGAGGCTAGGAGTATTACCTTAATTTGCTATCAACAATTTCATTGGATTTTGTAATATTTATAATATTAATTTTGTAATATTTTTAATACAGAAATAATACCCACAAAATAAATGTGTATTTCTTTTTACATTTCACTGTTGAATTTAAACAATAAAATGTTCCCGCTTAAGTCTAACTAGCTGTTTTTCAGAAAATGGTTAGATTGACATCAAAGGAACTGCTACGTCATTTCGCCTCTATACTTACATACTCTGTGGCTCAGGCTCAATTTATATAATCTTTTTCTCGGTAAACTTAGCATAGACATTAAACCGATTTTGTTAAAACAAACTTTATTTTCATTTACGTATTGTACATGACCTCTACATGACCAATAATACGCAAATCTCTTACTGAACCTACCAACTTCTTATAAATCCATACGTCATTACCAAGCTCAAACTTGACCTTCTTCTGAGTAAACAAAACAGGTGACGAATGCATACTTATTACAGCATACTGATTAACAACACCTTCATGAACTGGCACAGTCTTCCAACAAATTATATCACGTGGATCCATATCAGACAATCTGGTAAATGCGGGGACACCAGTGTTATGACGCTTACGGAAAAAAAAACTATTTCAAAAGACCACTTCCCTCTCTTGCAGTTATACCCTGCCCTAGTAATCGCGTATTATGTAACGTTATCATTGCCGTATTCATCAGTCGGTCAAGTGAAGCACTGCTATTAGTATAAAGTAAATAATTAACAAATTTGCTAATGTAACACTTGCATGCCTTTAAATAACATAAGGGAAAATAAATTATTTCAGTATTCACAAATGTTTACTCAGCACTCTTAATTCAACGTTAAGACAGGGAACTATTTTCTCTCTGTCGTTACCAACTTCACTGAGCTCATGCCAGCCAGTGTGTCCATTAAAATATATGCAAGTATTTATAGTGACACATCTCAATCGTTGGTTTATTAAGTGCTCAATTAACCGTGAACATCCTACACAGTCATGGATACTGTTGCCCTTACATGCGCAGTGCCGTATGAAAAGCGGTTTTTAAGTCGGCGGCGTCGGTCGAACGGACGGTCGTGGGAGACCCCCGTTCGCAAGTACACTGCAGATTGCAATCTCGCCGCTCCCCACCCCACTGCAGGTGAGGTGGTTGTGGCCCCGTAGAAGGGATAATTTCATTAGAGCGGCCAGCGCCTTGACGCACGCGAGCCCGCCCCCTCTCCGCATGCGAGAGTCACGTGATTCACAGCTGCACCCTTCCTTTCCCTCCGCCTTCTTCATCCTACTAAAACCCGTGCAGGCACCTGCCAATCTAAAGACTGTCCGGTATCAAATGAGCACATTTGAAATCAACCTTTGAAAAATGGCACTCTCCCTACCTGCATACATTTTAACGGGCGTACTGAGTGGCATGCATCCGGTAAAGTTGGTAACGATGAAGGGAAAGTAGTTTCATGCCTTAAGGTTGAATTGCCAGAGTTAGGTAAATATCAGTTAAAACCAAAAATATATATTATGCTTGACTTTTTTTAAAAATCTAGTTTTATGTATTATAAAATTTTTTGAACATTTATTTTTCTACTGAGTTTTATTTACTAGACGCACGAATAAAGTGAATTACAATGTTAATTTTACATATAGCGGAAGAAAAAGTAATGTTGGTACACGTAGACCTTAAGTAGGGCTTTCAAAAATGCTCAGTTCGCCGTGAAGAACTTAAAACCCCTTACCCGTCGCCGTCCACGATTCCACCCTTCGCGGGGAAGAAATGCGTAATTGTCTCTAATTAAGGCCCTTGGACAGCCTATCCTATTCCTTGTGGCATATCTCAATGTCGTCTGGGTTTAGCTGAAGGCTTTGTCTCATCCGCCATTTTGAATTTTGTCATTCAGGCGCCATAACTTCCTTTACAATAAAATAACCAAATATTTCTTAATTGAACGGTATCATTTCTCACAAAAGCCTTCACGTTTAGACACAAAATTCTACACACTTATATGCTGGCATTTGTGAAATAGTAATAATGTAGTGATAATTTATAACGGATTTTGCAATAATTACGTCATAATTACTTGATAAAATACCAGCATTTATGTTTGTTCTACAACTTAATGTATAACGTCAGAGAGGTATAGTTATAGTGTCAAAACAAGTGTGCCTAAATAACTGCAATAAGCTAGAAACCAGTAATTCAATATAGTGTGTGGGACCAATTCGTAAGTCTCGACTTCACCTCTTACGCAGAAATTCTTCATTTTCATGTCATAATTTCAGTTTCGGAGTAATTGTTGAAAATTTCTGTCTCTAGCAAATTTAGATTTTACGAGTTGCTCAATAATTTTTGCAATACACGTTAGTACTTGTGATTCGATAGTTGTAAAAGGGCAGGGACGTACTGATATTTCAAAGTTTATATTTTGTTATTTGTGACTTTTTTTGGATAGATCTGTTATCACTACGTAGTATAAAAGGAAGTCCCTGGCGCGCGTCTGTCTGTATGACTGCGCTAATCTCGAGAACCACTGAACGGATTTGGATGCGATGGTTCAAAGAAAGAGCGATATTATCGCCTACTAATGAACAAGTCAAAAAAATTAATGAATTAGTACTCCCAAAAGTCAATGCGCAAATACAAGTCTATTACTCAGTAGATACAGTACTCTACAGTGAAGAAGCTGTGCACTATCACACATAATTTCTCAATTCATTGAATCCTTCTGGCATGCAACCACACAAACTGATTTTAAAAGTTGGAGCTCTCATAATTGAATGCCAAAATATAAATCCACCGAAATTATGCAACGGGACTCGATTACAAATCAAAAGTTTAAAAAGTTATCTCTATGAAGGTACTATTATAACTAGCTGCGGTACTGGAGAAACTGTTTTAATGCCTAGAATACCAATGATTCCCTCGGATTAGCCTTTAAATTTTAAAAGAGTCAATTTCCAATAAGAGTTTGTTTTGGTATGATCATAAATATGGCACAGGGTCAAGCACTTAATGTGGCTGCAGTGGATTTGAGTGGAGCATGTTTTTCACACGGATAACTAGACGTAGCCCTTTCGCGTGTCCTGTCAAACAGAAATCTTTTTGTGCTGGCGGTCGGAGGCAAAAGATTAATGTTGTATACAAATAAATTTTCTAAATCACTATCATAAAATATTGTTATATTAGAGATGTATGAATTTGGATAAAGCGAAGAAGGTAGGTTTGACAGGATCGTGGTAAATGGAGATCCATAATCTCTGCATACCCCTATGGGAGACAGGCGTGACGTGTATGTATGCAAGTTATTTATGATAGTATGATATTGCAATTGCCTTTTCCCAATTTATTTATTAGTGCATGTCTGTAAAGAGTAAATTGTACCCTTGCGAAGCCGGGCCGGGTCGCTAGTCAAGTCTATACCGCAGAATAAGGTATTCAGCTAAATTTATAAAGCAGCAGTTTTCCAAAACTTTTTCAAAGAAACTTAAATTAGCATTTAGTTAAATAATTCGATATAATGGGCGACACTTAACCTTAAAGGACTATGAACGCAGAGTATAATCACCCGCCATATTTGATAGAATATGGTAGCAGGTTAGTAGGGGAGGCCGGTTAAATTATTACAGTTTCTCCTTTCTTCTTCTTGTGTCACAGATGAGATCAGGAAAGAGTTTATATATTTGAAACACTGCTTGAATAATATTATTTATTAGAAGAATAGTAGGTTGTTCTGCAGCCAATTTTGCAAACATCATAGCTACGTGTTGGTGGATGTTTAACGGTTTTCTTGCGATGAAACAAGTAATTCAGTTTGTAAAACTGCTGCCATCATCTAACTCAAAACTTTGTAAATCTATCATATGTGAGCTTAAAATTAATAAATAATTTTTTAAGCAATCTACATTCAACTATTCTTAAATTCACAGAAATATTTTACGGACGATTTTTTTCATTTAAAATCCCGAGTTGTGTTCACTTTTCTCATTAAAAAATATAAATATGTAAAATTAACACAGCAAAAGTAGTGTTTTTCGATATATCTTCAGTAAATACAATAATATTGAGCATATAAAGCTGTATGTATAAAAGTAATACAAGGTTCAAAAAGGCATTACTCAAAATGACTTCCCTATTAAAATGTTATATTTCAAGACAATTAAAAATATTTTTTCTCAAGGCTTTATTTAACTTTTGTGAAAAATAGATTGAAAAAATGTATTGCTGGCTCTAGATGAGAAGCTCCTCAGCCCCACTTCTAAGATCTTTTCTTACTTGGGCACACAATGGCCCTTACAGCATCTCCGCCATTCCCGAGTCACGATTATTCCCATCACCATCCACCTCTCAGATGCTCTCTGGTCTACACCATNCAGCATCTCCGCCATTCCCGAGTCACGATTATTCCCATCACCATCCACCTCTCAGATGCTCTCTGGTCTACACCATTACACACTTCTGTCTTCATAGTGGTAATCTTCATGTCCAGGACATCACATAAACCCTTTCGTTTATCACGCCTTCATTCAGCGTTCCAGGCACGCCTCAATATATCTACTACACGGATTCCATCCCAACAAATAGCTTCGATCAATCGTAATCTGAAGTACCACAGTCCTTCAAAATCTAATGACGTCCGTAGCCTTATCATCATCGAAATACACTCAACAAGACTAAGTTCTCACAATATCATCATAAAAACTTAAAAGTCCCATTCTTATACGCTTTATCTCGGGCGGACATCTCTCACGCAGCAGCTGATAGGCGTCACCATGGCAGGAACTCTTAGCTCGGGTATTCAGCCAACCAGACAGAAACTCAATCTTGGTGCAACGCAATCCCTTAAGATCTTGCATACTGCAACCCGCAAAGATTCAATGATTTGCAGGTAGTAAAGCAAGCTGGCGATGCAGCTTCGGTGTTTCTTCGTCCACTGATAGCTGACTGGAGTAGGATTCCTTCTTGCCTCTCGCAATTATACTGTCTCGCGAGCTTTAAAACGAAAACCAAAATATGTTGAAATGAAAGACAAAAATTGTACGTGAATATCATGGGTGTCAACACTGTCCAAATAACATAATTTATATATATTTTATGGTTTATACATTAGTTTAGATCTCGCGTTAGGCTTACCAATTCGCCCAGATTCATAGCTAACGAATACTAGGCAGTAATTTTTACTACAGTTCAGAACATGATATAATGCAAGATCTCATCTCGCCAATTCAACCAAAACAACATGTTGCTGAAGAGTAATGCCTAAACTAGACAATTTTGACTAATATTCTTCAAAAATTAAAACAATTGTTTGACAGGGCAGAAGTCTGATAAAATATATCTTGTTAACGCCAATGACTTCATGCAAACTAGCTNGGAATGCCTAAACTAGACAAATTTGACTAATATTCTTCAAAAATTAAAACAATTGGTTGACAGGGCAGAAGTCTGATAAAATATATCTTGTTAACGCCAATGACTTCATGCAAACTAGCTAAGAACAAATANGTTGACAGGGCAGAAGTCTGATAAAATATATCTTGTTAACGCCAATGACTTCATGCAAACTAGCTAAGAACAAATATATCTGTTTAATTATATTGGTATATTTCTGAAAAAGGCATGATTTGCCACTGACTGAATCCCGTAACCTACCGAACCTAAAGACCTCCACACATTTTATTCGTCTTACATGTTAATAAGATATGTGAAAATATGAAACATTTTTAATTCGTGCTATCAGCCATCTAAACGCGTTATTGTGGAACTCAATTAAATATTCATACGCAATTTAAAACGATCGCTCTTATCGTAAGATAATATTTATTTACAACGGTAATAACACTTGCCATTCATAACATTTCCCGTGATTGTCTAGTCATATTCGCAATGAAAAAATGCCTGTTCCACATAACAATAGCAGGAAGTATAATCCATGAAATAAAAAAGTACCAGCAGAGATCAGAAAATAATAATTATTTACTGATACAACACACGTATCTAACAAAACCATGTTTTCATACCAACCCTGCGTTCCTATTACTAAAAAAACAGAACTCCAGGCAAATTAATGTAACACTGCTGGCAGAGCATTTATAAAATTGTTTGAAAATACCACAAATACCACAACTCTGAATTCCTGAATCAATNTAACACTGCTGGCAGAGCATTTATAAAATTGTTTGAAAATACCACAAATACCACAACTCTGAATTCCTGAATCAATACAACGTTGACCGAGATCAATAAACAATGCCATGGCGCGCTGCGGTAAATTGAATGCATTTTACAAATCTGTGAGATTTTGCGAGAATAAAAAACTGAAATTAAGTTGTTCTGTTTTAAATCAAAATAATTTAAATGCAGAACATACCCCTTGCAGGCCTGTAGCATTTTAAGTCCTCCCCCCCCCCATCCCCCCTTCCATGGCTGGTAGTATTTGACGTGTCTCAAAGGTTCTACACCAGCACACGCACTAGATATTTCGTCGTCTCGACGCGCATTGCACTGAACGTGCGTGCACCATTTTCGTTGACAACGCCCCTCCATGAAATTTTGTGGCATAAAGTTAAATATGAATTTGAGTTGCTGGCTCTACGAAGCTACAAACTATTCTTACGGAAAATATGTGTTAAAAATTACAGTAAAACACTTGTTTATCTTTTTCCCCACTCTCCAAGAAATGCAGTTTACAAACGAATATGAAAACTTATATTTCTAAACGTACCTACAAAATTTTATGAACGTAATTCCCTAAGTGACACATCTCAAAAATAGAAAGTAATTAAAAAATGTGCTACTTTATTTTACTAGAATACTGGGTGGCAGGCCGTCTACCCGGTATTTACAAACACCGTGGGTCGTTTGTCTAACACTGCTGGCAGAGCATTTCTAAAATTGTTTTAAAATACCACAAATACCACAACTCTGAATTCCTGAATCAATCCAACGTTGACCGAGATCAGTAAACAATGCAATGGCGCGCTGCGGTAAATTGAATGCATTTTACAAATCTGTGAGATTTTGCGAGAATAAAAAACTGAAATTAAGTTGTTCTGTTTTAAATCAAAATAATTTAAATGCAGAACATACCCCTTGCAGGCCTGTAGCATTTTAAGTCCTCCCCCCCCCCATCCCCCCTTCCATGGCTGGTAGTATTTGACGTGTCTCAAAGGTTCTACACCAGCACACGCACTAGATATTTCGTCGTCTCGACGCGCATTGCACTGAACGTGCGTGCACCATTTTCGTTGGCAACGCCCCTCCATGAAATTTTGTGGCATAAAGTTTATATATGAATTTGAGTTGCTGGCTCTACGAAGCTACAAACTATCCTTACGGAAAATATGTTTTAAAAATTACAGTAAAACACTTGTTTATCTTTTTTCCCACTCTCCAAGAAATGCAGTTTACAAACGAATATGAAAACTTATATTTCTGAACGTACCTACAAAATTTTATGAACGTAATTCCCTAAGTGACACATCTCAAAAATAGAAAGTAATTAAAACATTTGCTACTTTATTTTACTAGAATACTGGGTGGCAGGCCGTCTACCCGGTATTTACAAACACCGTGGGTCGTTTGTCAAGTAAATGAATAACATTACAGAGGTATTGTACGCGTGGGTCGTTTATCGTGCAGGAAGGAGATCCGCGACTTATGTCAGCTTTTTACCCGGAAATCCTCTGGCCATTCTTCTTTTCGTTCGGGAAGGGAAGGGAATGTTCCGTCTCGGCATTTTTCCACCTTTCCGGTTAATTATTTTCTTCCTCTTTTACCGCGCGAATTCTCGAGGAACTCACGATAATTGGATGGCTACTCTGTGTCGCGTTTAAAACATCACCAAAGAAAATATTAAAGAAAAATAGAAGGTTTAAAAGAAGGTCGAGCTAGACAAGCCAAACTGAACTCTACAAAATGGAGGTAACGAAAATGACTTCCTGTAGCACTTATTTCAATATATTGCAGGCCATCAAAAGAAGTCCTGGCGAATACATGTGCAGACACCGGTCTCGACTCCAAAAATATGCGATCCGGGATGGAAAAATGGCAGAAAATGGTACGTTTTTTCTTGAACTTATAGATGCTTATCACACAGTGGTGGCCAAGCGAAAAAAGAAATCCTTGGATATAGCATAGTTCATCACCAAGTGATGAGATATTTATTACGAAATACAACGCTGCAGAAGGAAATTCTGGGCAGTAGACCATACACAGAAAACGATTTAATGACATTGCTGTGAATTTACTGTGGAATGAATTTCACTTAGTGCAGTTCAAAAATTACCGAAATTTAAATGAAACTTACCTAGAAAACTAAATAATTCTTC
>NQII01014207.1:0-14289 GCA_002778355.1 Clitarchus hookeri | reverse complement strand
ACACACACACGACGGCTGCGAGACTCGAATCTGCACGTTCCATCATAAATTATGTTGTCACCAACAATTGAAAAAAAAAATTTATCACCTGTATACGGAACTAATTAGCTGCTATTAAAGGGAGCTAGCTGTGCGTGAGAACGTCCCACGGAAATATTTTTAAGACAGCAATACGATAGTGAAATCGTAAAAGTACTGAAACGAGCAACAATAAGATGAAACAACTAGATAAAAATAATATTACGAGATAGTTTCACAAATAATACGAAAACCTACGGTCATTAACGCAAATAAGCGTCAAAACACGAGTGAGTGGAGAGATTAGGACGGCTCTTGACGTTGAGGTTTTGAGAGCCGATGAGGATGAAACGAGGTATGAAGCAGCGCCGGTATGAGAGGGGCGGGGGAAACGGGAGAGCCCCGAGAAAACCCACCGACCAGCGGCACCAATGCGAAAATCCGGGAGCGGCCCCGCCGGGAACCGACCCCGGTTCGCCGAGGTGGCAGGCCAGTAGTCTGACCACTATACCACCGCGGTCCCAGCTAGCTTATAAAAGATTTGTGAAGATAGAAACAAAGAGCTCCATTTTCCTACCACGCAAGGATATCTTTTTTTTTTGCGGCCAATTTATTTTTGCATTTGATTGCTCGATTTAATGTAGTGCAGGGCGAAGAACTTCACGTGTGATTATTTTTAGCTATGGGTCACAAGTTTCACGTGTGTCGAACAACTTAACAGTTTCACACTGTCGTCTGCCTTAACCCAGAGGTGCTAAACATATTTATTCATTTGCGTATCATTATTCATTTGTCATCATGCTGAGCTGGGTAAAGGCGCCATTATTGAAACGGAGGTTACGTGGGCATTAACCTTTAATGCGCTTTTCCGGAAACAGTAATTTTATTATTTCCGAAACTAACATTAATTTTTCTTATTTTGTGATGTTACAAATGATTTCCTAAAGAACGCTGCAACAGCCGTAGTAACGTGGTATTTTTCCTTCACTGTATGCTGCAAGTGGAGAACTTGCATCTCCGAACCACCATTGCCATGGGCCATTTACTGCTTTCCACTTCCGCCCCACACACGGCTGTATCATCTAGAGTAGTTTCGTGTGTACCGCGTAGCTTTGTTTCGACCCGTTTGTGCACGCCGTAGAACAGAGTTAAGAGACAGCTGTGTGATTCGTTTCAGGATATTGCCACGCACCATAAACACAGAGAGATTCTTGTTATATGAAGGTCCTGTTAAACCGTTACCTCCAGACCATTTTCCTCGCCTTCATCAACGGAGTACTGCATTTCGTAATGGTTTTTTTTTTTTTTTTTTTTCGGACCGTACACGCTGCGTCCTTCGTCCGACTTTCTCAAAAGTGGATTACAGTTTCAGACGGGAAACCATTGCATTTCAAATTCATTGACCGAAATCTTAGCGGTGGTACTGGCCAAGAACGTAAGAACTTTCCATTAACCAACTCAGTCACTGTGTCTACGGCCGTGGCATGCTGCCCGAGAAGGATATTTATGGCCAGTACTACAAACATAGAAGAATAGACAATAGCTGTTGGTAATTCCTTTGAGCACGCAGAACGTTGCTCACGTCTTTCAAAAAGTACACGTGAAATATTACACGATCGCAAAACTTTGAGCTCACTAATTAATGCGTGATCGAACGAGTTAATAAGTCAGTGCCCAGAAATTAAGGTGCTCGTCTTTAAATTGCGTCACAAGTTCGTCAGAGATTTCGTGCGAGTAAACACACGACTGGAATACGAGAGTCGTGTCAGATGTACATCTTGAAGGCGATATGAAAGTAGAGCACCTCTTGTTAACATTCGTGGTTGTGTTGTGACATGACAGTAGGTACTTGAGACAAAATGCAAAGAAGAATATATTTAATATTTCTTTATTGTGTGTGTGACTACACGACATAAGCTGCGGCCCAGTCATGTGATGGTCCTTAAATGGCACTTAAAATTTAATTTGTTTGGCAATGTTTAAGTGTGTAATTGCCATCGGGTGCGTATGTAAACAGACCAGATTATTTCTCTCTCTCTTCTGTTTATGCGCGATCTCTTAATACGCGATATTGAATTCCTTCTAATTATTTTTGCCAGTTTAGATATCTGCGGTTACGACTGCCTTAATTACAGTATTAAATTATATCCTTATTAGTGTTAAAGTTAAGACCATTCGGCCTTTTATTCCACACAGCCGCCATAAACGTTGTTACAAATAGAATAGCGGATGTACCAAATGAATGTTTACTCTCTACAAGTCAATAATAAAGAAACTATTAAAGACAGTCTAATGGGACTGCGTGTATTTGACGCTATAGTGACAACGTTGGGTGTGTGCAAACGCGTGCAGTCACTCATACTGGTGTCAATTCCGTTTGCAGCCACGAGTGGCAGCACTGTAATATCAGAGGGAATGCAACGATGACAAGGTTGTCCTTCGAGCCACGTAAGTGGATTTCAAAGGGTTATTGTGATCGTGGCAACATGGATGAGGTGCACCGACGTTCGAGAGTATAATTCTATATTACGTCACCGCTACATGTAACAACGACACAATTACGTGACAAGCTTGAGGGGGGTGGAAGTGTATGTGATGTGAAACAATGGTGGTGTGGCAGGAAGCGAATGACGACGGACGAAGGTAGTGTGATGGGCTGTTTTGCACACATTCGCACGTGTCCCTGGGAAGTCGAAGACTGTATGGTAAGCTGCGTACGAGTCAGATATCAGTGAATCAAGTGTCCACCGCATTTTAAAGCAAGCTATGTGTATAGTCTATTCGCGGTTTCTTCACACTTTTTGAATCAAACCTTAGAAAAATCACCCCATGTATGACGTGTTCAGTTATTTCCTAAATATGCAATGTATCACAAGCATTTTATGCCTCTATTAACACGAAAGTGGCTTATTTTTCATTAAATTGAATTGTTACCTTTATTTTATTTATAAATTATAATATTTAATTTATAATAAATGTCAATAAAAACAGCGAGGAAACATGTGTGTTGGTAGCTCCCAGTAAGAAATAGTTCTTATGCAAAATTCTACTACAACTGAGTGCGCACTAATTCGGTGCGTTGTCCTTGGGCGTAATTTTTTATACTTAGTTGAGCTTAGTTTGCACGAGGCGGATGAATATCCTGAACGTAGAACGTTAGCAGGGTTTCGGAAAAGTGTGAAGTAACCGTGAATGGATTATAGTCCCAATACTCCTACGTTACTTCACGCTATGAATTTAGATGACACAGATAGGCGTGTCGAATTTTGTTTCGTGAGTTGTAAACATGTGCAGAAACTATGGACATTTTTACTGATGTGATTGTTTGGTCCTATGAGGCAAACCTTTAAATTGAACAGAACAGTTAACTTTCACAATTGTGTGTGCTGGGCCGATGGGAATCCTCACATCGTGGTTGAGCAAGCAGTTGCTCTTCAAGGGTCAACATTGTGTTGCGGAATGTCTGCTACAGGACTTCTGGGTTAATTTCTCTTTGACAGCGTGATCGCAGGTGAAAGTTACCAAACCGTGTTGCTGGAAAACGTTGCTTCAGCTGTTCACCAACTTTTTTCCATATGACGATTGGTTTTTTCCCAGAAGGGTGGTGCACCTCCACATGACGATTGAGACGCACGGTCGCTCTTGGACGAAACATTTGTTGGGAAGTGGACAGACCATCAAGGAAGTGTTGATCTACATATTTAACACCTTCCAGAAGTGGCACTGTCTTCCAACAAATAATGTCCCGGGGATCCAATTCAGCTAAACTGGCAAACGTCCGGTTTCCAGAATTACGACGTTTACGAAAAAAAAACCCAACTCCAAAAGTCCACTTCCTGCTTTAGAATTTATACCTTGAAGACTAACTCTATATAAATGACTCAAAACAATATAACTCACTACTTCTTAACGACACCACGTGTCATCGTCCTTATCGACGTCATAATTTACACATAAGCTATTTCGATACGCTTTCCATGAATAATAGCTTCTGGTGCGGTATCGTCTTCGTACCATGTTGGTATCGTCTTCGTATCATGTTAGACGTTGCCCCAAGGATGTTCACTCACGGTTCACCAAACTTTTTATAAGTTGGGTGCAAGACGCGTGAGTTGGGTCTGTGTACGTCTCTTTCATGCAAAGGGGGCAGCAGGGGCGTAGTGTCCAGGGCGCTCGCCTCCCACCACGGCGATCTGGGTTCGATCTCCGGCGGGTTCACTCCCGGATTTTCGCATGTGGGAATCGTGCTGGACGATGCCGCCTGCCGGCGGGTTTTCTCGGGGTACTCCCGTTTCCCCCGCCCTTGCATTCCAGCTCCGCTCCATTCTAGGGTTTCATTTCAGTCATGCTCGGGGATGACGGTCACCTACGGGTCCCAGCTGGGAAAGACCGTCACTCGGAGGGTGTTGCCTTGCCCAGGGTGCACTCCCCACACGCCATTATTATTATTCATGTAAAGGCGCAAGAGTTTGCTGGGGAACTCCGAAGAACACTGTGCACGCCACAAAGTCACGACGACGGGCACTGGATGCCACGGGAGAGCGATTGTGACCGCCTGTGAAACCACTCCCACAAAACCAGTAACTATACTGTTTGTCACTCTGTTGGACAGTGTTGCAGACGATGTCTTCTTGCTGATCGTGGACGTTTTGAACATTTGCAGCACTTATTAACATACCTAAAGTTGCCCTCACAACGTCAAATACAAGCAGTCTCATCAGATTGTCTGTAAACTGTTTCTCTATTGTTCCCATCAAAAAGCGTAAACTCTAATTTTGGAAATTCTGTATATACGAAAATGACACTAATAATAACACAAACATTACAGTAGACATTCGTACATTAAATAAATGCAATTACAAAAAGTTAAATTGTTTGCTTAAATTTAAAATCATGCTCACCGAGTCGAATTCTTGTTGAAAGTCGAGAAATATAATGAGGGCGAGCTCCTTGTTTTCCATGCAATATCTGATAACATCTCTAAATTTCTGAAAGCTGTGGTGGTACTAAATCTAGGACTGAAATCGGATTGGTGTACGCCTAAGAGATCACAAGAAGAGCAGTAAAATTGCATTTTACCGTTGACCAGGGGTCTACATATTCAAGGGCTTAAGATATTACATTTCCACGTTCATCTTCTTGTGTCAGTTTTCCGTTAGGCTGTCTTCAGGCGTCGCCCTTTTAACAGGTGCTATGCCAAATAGGGCGGCCAATCAATGCAGCTGTACCGGGCATGACCTCGAACTTTCGTGGTCTTAGCAAATTACTTTTTTTTTTGCCTTAATCTGTTTCCACGTTATTATTAATGTAAATTTAACTCATTTTTCTCATTAAAGTCAAAAATTCACTTAATATATTAAAAGAAGTCTGTTTTTTGGCATTTTAATTTTTACATGTAATTGCCTCACTTAAAACTATTTTCTTTCTTCCATTTTTATTGTGTTTTGATAACTGCCGGCACTTCACACAATTGTTCCTCTGCGAGGCTTATTTGATTATTTTCCTCGGTAAATTGCATTATGATCCGTTTATTCACCAGCCTTCATCGTAAATTTCAAGGTGGGTTCTCTTTCAATAAGTAGAACACTGAAGAGGCTCCATTAACTACATAGCTAGAATTAGATACAGCAGAAAGCTCCCCCGATAATAGCATTTAATACTCTGTACTGTTGACTGATGTTCAATTATAACTTCGTGTCAGTAATCCTTCTTGGTCTAATTGTTTCTCTACCAGTTAACCCATTACAAGTCCAGCCATATTTTAACACGAATGGTTTGAATGTAAGCACGGCCTTTCAAACACTAATATATGTATAGTACAGCAGCGTTCCGCAAAAAGCCGGACTGTGACACCCACATACGTAAAAGAGCGGGATACAGACGTAGGCGAAGACGAGCGCCAGGACTTGCTAAGGCTTGAGTATCTGCAAATGCAGTAGCTCACTTTCGTTATGTATTATATAAAGGAGCAGTATTTGCTATTATAGCAGGCTTTATTCAATGATTCCCATTATTTACAGGGTTATCAATAAATCCATTATGACTTAAAATTCAATTTACTACAATATTTATTGGGGCAAACTTAACATTCTTTCTTAAAAAAGAAATCATAGAATTATAATCTATGACATTAGGTTTTCACACGAAATATTTTAAATTCATGCTAACCGTAGAAGTTGAGATTTTTTTAAAAGTCGTCCCTCACAGGTGCGTGCATCAGAGTAAGCTGTTAGCAACTGACCTCAGCTTTCATCTGGAGGCCAGATTGACGTTCCTTTTTGGTGAAAACACCTTTTTTGTTTCGTCGTCAGTGCTTGTTCCCCTGTATTAACTGGTATGTATTTGAGAAAAAAAAATGTCTATAGGAATTTTTCATAGCAGATATATCTTTCAGCGATAAACTGCAAGGTTTTTCTTTACTAAAAGTCAAATAACATTACTGAATTTTCTTCTGTCCCTAAACATACTCCTGCACACCTCCCCCCCCCTCCCTCATTCCATAATTTACTTTAAATCAGCGCCTATGGCAAGAGAGATAACAGCAAATTAAATTATGTTATTTCAGTTGGTGCTTAATTAAGTTTTTGGTTACATACATGTTAGAGTAAAACTCCTCACATTAGCTGTAACGTACTGAAGGAGTAAGCTAATAAGGGTTTGTGGTTTTATTGATTCTATGAATCTTACTTAACTTTANGGTTTTATTGATTCTATGAATCTTACTTAACTTTACCATAATTTCCAAGGTTTATTGAACATTTTACAGAATCTTTTTGTAGCAATGTGGCATGTGCAAAGACGGATCAAGTGTTTTTTTTTTGTTTGAAAGCGGTATCGTGAAAGGTGGACGGATGAAACACACCTAAAATCATTTAACATGTACCCTGTCTTTTTATTTACTAGACTTCATATTCAAGTAAGTGTTAAATGTGACTGCGAAAGGATACGTAGTAAGCAGAACCGAGAGACTAAACAGGTTTACCAAAGATATCAGTTTAAGTGAACCAGGAACCAGTGATACTAGAAAGAAATAGTTTTCCACCGTGCACGCCCCACATTTCATTTAACATGTTTGTACCATTTAGTTTCCTAAGTTTCTTTTCTTTGCATGCTTCCATTAGCGAGTGGCTTCCTCGCCAATGCACATCTCCTATGTCAGTTCCTCATTCCGTTAAAGGCACAGAGAACATCGCCTTACGCAAATATATATAAACTGTTGGCTTAGGAGCATCTTTTGCAACCGAGTCTTTTATCTTCAGGGTTCTACTCCTAGAATTTTTTTTAAATTACACATTCCCATGTTCTCACTTTCTCTCTCTCTCTCTCTCTCTCTCTTTATTTGTATCCGTCTCTCGTATCACGTACAAGGTTTACGGCTGCACTCTCTGCCAAGTAGTTAACATTACATACAGCGCCGCCAATTTATTCTCGCCGCGTTACTGCTGAGAAAAACTTACCGTCTTATCCTTGAAGATGTTTTACATTGTTGGTAGAACTAAAAAGCTTTTTTCTTTTTTTTTTGACCCATGACGCGAAAAACGAAAGTGTGTATTTTCTGTTGCACGATGCATCGAATTTAAATGGCCAAGAGCAAGAAATTCAAGTTGATTTTGTTTGCACGGCGTTCCCGTAAACTTCAACAATAAATAATTATGGCACTTGCGTCTGCGTTCTGAATATCGCAATATCAGATTTAAACTACGTACACCATTTTCCGCGAATCAGTATTTATTTTATGTATTTCTAAAGTTAATGTGCGATTCGGGAATTTCAGTAGTTCTATATTGCTCTGCCTGTAAAGTTGATTTTTGCTTTGAAATTAGGCATTCGGATATGTTTTTAATTTTTCAAGTCATTAATATTAGCAGTTACTTACTAAAAAAACCAGGAAAATAAGAAACAATTCTATGTAAGGTAACGGTTACAAATTATCTCTAGACTTACTTAACACCAATATAAGCAAACACATTGGGTGTTACGTTATATGAAGTTGTGGATATTTAATAACCCATATTTTTGGCACAACGCCCTTAGACGAATGTTACCAAGAACAGTTTCCCTAAACCGATTGATTCAGCAAGCAAGTGGGTAAAAACGAAATCCCTCTAATTAAAAACTAGTGAATGGCAATGCCAGAAATATCGCCTGCTTTCTATCGAAGTCATGTTTTTGATTCAAACATTCAACTGTCGACGGGTAGGAGAGCACTTTTAAAACAACTTTTGAAAAACGTCACTAACTATGCATTCGTATATACGCTGAAATCTTTCTTCGCACCTCCACTACTTAATGGTTCACTCGTTTTTCGATATTGATACGCTTCACGTGCGGCCTCTTGCTACACTGGCGTGAGTCACTGCTGAACTCAGCAGTTAAGCTGTTTTTTGCACTGTTGCCGCACTTCTAAGTACGTTTCACCTACTGTCTTTAGAACAAAGTGTACCCAAGTACTACTTTTTGCGCTTGGATGAGGGATCTTAATCGATCACCAAAGTTAAGCAACGTTCCCAGCGGCACACATTTGGATGGGTAGCCGTTTATTGGAATATCATCTGAGCGCTTCCGGGCTTCAGAGGGCACGTTAAATATTCGATCTCGGTTGTTATCGATTGATAGCAGTCGTTAAGCCATTTCAGAGGTCCTTGGGCGGCCTGACAAACTCTGGCACCAGCCGTTGCAGAATTACGTTTTGTTGTTATTCCACAGGAACCGTACAATTTTCCGGGATAAAAGGTATCATATGTCCTATTCCAGGATATTCCAGGACCTAAATTACTTACATAGCAAATTTCATAAAAATCCGTTAAGCTGTTATGAAGTTGAGTGGTAACAAACATATACACACACTCACATACTTTCACATTTATAATATTAGTAAGGATTCACAGTTACTTCCAACTTTTCTAAAGCCCTGTCCAATATCTGCTTCCAGGATATTCGTTCGTCTCATGCAACCAGCCTAAACAAGTCTAGAAAATGACACCAAAGGGACAACGCACCGCATTCGTGCACAATCACTATATTATATTTTGCACAATAACTATTTCTTACTAGACATTACCAACATACCTATTTTATTATTGACTTAGTTCTTATTACATAAAATAAGTTATATAATTTCTAGTTAAAATAAAAATACAATTTCAACGTAAAAATAATACTAATATACTGTTACGAGTGGGATGCGAAGCAGCGAGCGAGTGGAAGTGAAGGGCAGCAGTTATATGATAGCGGCGGCAGCAAGTCAAAGGATTGTTTTGAATGAACAGGCGAGCCATAGGCCGGTGGCCACCGTATCTATTACAGAAAGCGAGCCGACGCGATAACAATTTTTGCAGCTCGCGCTGCTGACCCTGGTTGTATTGAGTTTCTGCATTTATCTGAGGAATTTTCTAGTTGTTTCCTGTCCTAGATTCTATCCGCATGACTCGGGGCGCGTCGAATTTTCCAGGTCAGGGCCAGCAGAGCATTAATTGTGAGTCGGGCTTCCAGGCCGGGAGTTGTCGTTGAATGGATGAGTGGCTGAGTTTCGAGCGATGGACAACGGGCGACGAGAGAAGTTACCTGCAGGAGGAAAATCTGCGACTGCGAACGTCTGAGTGGTGAAGAGTGCGACTGCAGGCTGGACTGTTGGGCTGGATGCGTGAGTGAAAGGCATTGCAGATTATGGCAACATATAGACTGAACATGTGTTTATGATGAGTACGGGTTAATTGACTATAAACAAACACAGACATTAAGAAGGACATTAACTTGAGTTAAAATATACATTAGATATTGCGCTCACTGGGTAATAAGAAGAGTAAGAGTGGTGGCATATAATTTAAAGCTGTAAATAACAGCTTTGATAATAAATTAGGAATCAAATTTAGTTCCTTTTGTTTTTTTTTTATTAAGATCTCCATCCCTTACGAACTCAGATACGCCTCTCAGGAGTCCACGTAACAATACTTTAATGTTAACAGAATTATAAAACACTTGTTATACGTAAAATAATTAGGAAACAACTTGGAGTAATTTTTCAAAGGTTCTATTTAAAAAGTGCGAGGAAACCGTGAATAGAATGTACTATTGGAACACAATGATTTTTGGATTGATCATTCTACCCTATACTCCACGGCGGGTATATCCTGGCTATACGATGATAACGCTNGCACAATGATTTTTGGATTGATCATTCTACCCTATACTCCACGGCGGGTATATCCTGGCTATACGATGATAACGCTGTCAAATCGCACCTCTCATCGCCACCATTCAAGGAACAAAAGATCTACGTTTTACAGCCTCAGAGCGGCGAAGGGATTACAAACCAGATTACAAATTAGCCATGCGTGGGCGTATACTTCCAGCATCCCTTGCGCGGAATCGGCTTACATGTTCATCACCCCCCTCGGCTGGATTAATTGTAGGGCAGCTGCCGGGCCACAGCGAGGCAAAACGAGCTACGAGAGGCATGTTTGACGTGGTCCTCCCACGGCCAGNGTAGGGCAGCTGCCGGGCCACAGCGAGGCAAAACGAGCTACGAGAGGCATGTTTGACGTGGTCCTCCCACGGCCAGGAAAAGGTACCCTCCGGTCCTTAATCACTTCGCCACGTTGTTCAAAGTGCTTAGATCCAGGAACACACGTACCTGCCATCTACCGCCTGCTCCCCGAGGTCGCTTTCATCGTCGCCTTTTCATCTTCGTTAATTTCGCCCGGTCTGAATACGGTGCCGGAAGTGAAATACCCTCCTGCTGCTTTAACAAAGTATCTAAGTCTTTCCCTTCTAGCCCGGCGCGCACTACTTCAAGTAAAATAGTCATAATGAAACTTACGTCTTAAATTAAAGAATATCACTAAAATAAAACTTTTGTAACTAGGTACTACCATTATGTTTTAATGTTTCCCGAAGCAAAATTTGTTACTGGAAAAAGACAGATAAAGGTGCGGAATTACACGTATATTGACCATAACTAACTAACATAATTATTTGTTGAGAAAATTCTTATCGGCTCCCACCAAATATTTAAATTGACAACAGCAGCATTCGTGTAACCCGCAGTAAAACACCGAAATTTGACCGAGAACTTCGGTTATTCCTTACGGCCTACGCCATTTAGTAAAATGATGATTGGGTAACGAAAATCGATCTAAAATAGCTATCCAGTAACATAATGCGTACAATTTAAAGCACCACCATTGTCAACCTAAGCAATGGAAACCACATAATCTGTGTTTATCAAAGCCTTTGCGAATTTCCAAGTCCACGTATTGGAGTAACTGGCAAACCCTTTTCATGTGAATCAAAATAACATTTAAAATATTGGAGCTCAAAAACCCAGGCTTCTCGAACATTCTTGGGACATCGGTCACAGAAAATTCTGGAAATTTCCTACCACAGATATCATGTACAATAAGATCGCTTTAAGATTGTAATTTTACTTTAATTTACATTGCTGAGCCAACTTCTCATATCGTGGGTTATTTAAACTTGATTCAAGTTAAATTTCTAACGAATAGCACATATTTCTTAATATCAAGCTTGAAGATGCCTTGAAATATGCTTGTAGTTTTCCAAGGCAAGCTTGAGTCAAGAAAATTAGTCTTCACAGGTCAAGTTTGCTACAAGCTTGGCCTTTGGAGACTAGTTTGTTTGATTCAAGCTTGATTCAAACTGGTTGGCTTGCCCAGCAAGCTTGATTAAAGCTTACAGGCTTGTTATGGTAGGTTTGACTCAAGTTTGACACAACCAGATTATACTATCTAAGACTCCAATTCTCTAGAATTTAACTATATAAAAAGAAAAATCAAGGTATTGTCATTTATTATCGTCAGTTCAAAGGAGCTTATTTTATGCTTGTATTCCTTTAATTTTCTGTAATATTTCGACGTCCAAAGTGCTTAAAAACATTTGTGACGTATTACCATTTTGACAGCAGTTATAAAGAAGATCACCAAACTTAGTATTACTCAAAGTTTAAACTAATGAAATCAACACTACTGGTTGTTTTTTTATGGTACACTGAAAAGATCATTTGGTTTGGACATGATCGACTAGGGATTATATTGACTCAGAGCAAACCAATAATGAGCATTGAACAGTAAGTGTGATATGTATTGTGGATCGAAAGTTCGTCGTATTTTATAACACAGAGAACGACAGAACTAATTTTTCATGAAGCGTTGGATGTAAGGGGACACACTTCGAGCTTGTATTTAATGTCTGTAATTCTGTGCAGCACTCAAAGATTTAACTATCACCCATTATTTTATCTAACACGACAATTATCCGATGGTGCCTGCTATGCATAGGATCTAACGTAAACTCGCTCATGGAAAACGTAAACACGTGGGCAGAGCTCTTCTTAGCCGCTTCGACCACAGAATATTAAAGAACACAGAAGCGAAACAGCTGCCTTTACGGCGAACTCCATGTGCGCGTCATTAGTATGGCTTCACACTTGCCAGCAACATGGCGGAACGCCGTTCGCCAATAACCGCCGCGAGACTTAAGTTCGGTTCACAATCGAAAGCGTATCAGTAACCACAGAACAAGGGTCGTGTGCGCAAGAATCGTCCGCCATTTTTATTCTACTGCGCATGACAGGTTGTGTGCGTGAGAGTTCCCGACCTAGAGCACCAGGGAAATGGTCGTATTCCACTTCCCAAGCAGGCGCATGGGGGCAATAATAGACAATCAGAGCAGAGCGTGACATTTTCAAGCGAAGTTTATTTTTTATTTAAACCGGGAGAACAATTATATCGCAGAAACGAAGACATTTCGCAAGACCGTTCACATTATTACAGTCACAAAGAAAATAAAAAATATATAAATATTCTAAATAACTATAAATTTTCAAAACAGTATCAAAATCTGTTTCGAAAATTCATTATTATTTACCAAAACTGTCAACTGACGTTTGACTAGTCGCAAGTTTTCATTGGCTAAAAATAATGCACAAGTATTCAATTGTGAACCAATTTCGCACAATAATTCTGGTCGTGTGAATGTTCTACTGTTATGGCCGAAGCTCTGTGCCTATCTTTTTTTTTATTGCGAACCAACAATTAGCTGTTAGACGTTGGCGAAGCGAATAAGGAAGCTTCAGCAGCACGCACCCGCCAATCAGACACGAAAACACGCCCCCCGCAGACTCACGTGGCCAATGAACGACACGCGCGCGCTTGCATCAAAGGAACTGCCGCGTCGTTCCTCTTCTGCGTATTTCCCGTCTCGTGTCTCGACCTCAAAGTTGGGCAACTTTATTGGTTTCCCTTCGCGGGGGGTAAATAGTAACGCGACGGCAGGCAACGAAACCACCGCTGACACCGACGCACGAAGACAGAAACTGAGAAATCGGGAACTATCGATCACGGGAACGACGAACTCGGTAGCGGGAATTAATTTTGGAAACTGGTCGCTCAGGTTAATTACCCTGTCACCTGCACATTTCAGCGGGTTGCCTGCTCGCAACGCGCGAGAATGTGTTCCGACTTTTCTTCCGATACTGCGGGAAACCAAGCGAGGCATGGAACAGGAAACTACGGCTCTTAAGGGGGTGGTATCCACCCCATCTTCGAATTTCCTTACAAATCTTAGTAATGAAAATGCATGACCAGAAATAAAAAAAATGAAAGCTAGACATTACATAGAGGACTACTTAACGAATTTTTGGAAATTTGTAGGGTTTCAATTATACCTGTATTTTCCCGTGTGGGATTGAAATTATTAAATAATTAGGTAATGTTTGATTACGGTTACAGATGTGAAACTAATCATGTAAGAAAAATAAGTGGGATATAGAAATAAATGTTGAAATTTTCCCCATGCCTTGACTAGCTTGGTTTTTTGAACATTGACTCCGAAAATTAGGTTATGGAGGAAAATATATAAATCCAAGATGGAAAAGGGTGCTTCCCCCTTAACAACGAGGTCTCGAGAGCTGATGCGGCTGGAAGCGAGGTGAGTATGGAGCAGCGCCGGAATGCAAGGGTGGGGGAAACGGGAGATCCCCGAGAATCCAGGACCGACCCCGCCGGTAACCGAACTCGATTCGCCTTGGTGGGAGGCTAGTAGTCTGACAACTACACCACCGCGGCCCCGAGGGGAGACCAGAGACTGAGACTGGCAAATGTGATGCGTGATTGGCGGGCATTTATAATAACGTAAATATACGGTAGTAAACATTTTTATCGTATATATAATTAATAAGTAAATATTGAATTACAGTAGGTGGTAAAATGACCGTGATAAGGACTTCAATCGTAATTACAATTGGAATAAAAT
>NQII01014206.1:0-17351 GCA_002778355.1 Clitarchus hookeri | reverse complement strand
GCAAGAATACGTCCATTTTCAGGTAGCTCGCTATTGGGCCAGAGATTGTAGATGGAACACTGGTCGGACCAGTAGTAGGGTAGAATTTCATAATAGAAATTATCACAAGTGTCGTGATAACCCCAAAAATAATGTTCAGAGTCTCATATTTGTACTTGCTCGTGTCCCAGTTCTGGTTTAAACACAACTCTTCTGTATCCAATAAAGTAACTCGTGTACATGTTCACGCCTTCCTGCAGAAATGCCACACAGTTACGTCTGTTAAACATGTTCTTAGTTCTTTTCTAAACGAAACACTACTGCCGCTCTGTATGTTGCTCTTCTTATATCGCAGCCAGGCACGCCTCACACGTTAACGGCGAACACATTGTATTACATGTAATTTTACCTCTGTTCATGTAGGCTGTATGACGGTCGCCGGTACAGCACTCGGTCCAGCGGGTAATTACACTACCAGTGTTGGCATCGCAAAGTTCATACGCAATTGCACTAGTAAACCATACCTGACATATTTACTCTTCGCTTGATTTCATAGTACTGAGTGAGCAAGGTAGCTTCATTCCAGGTCTTAGGTAATATATGGCACATGTAATTACATTACACGGTACTGAGAGAAAACTATTATCATTGGTACGACATGCCCAGTGTTCAAGGCCGTTACAAGATTCTACCTGCAATGGTTGGCCGGGCGGTTTGAAATGTACATGTCTGTATCCTACTTTAACATCGCCCTCATACGTAACTAGTGGGTTGAAGTACATGTTATGCACGTAATAAATTATGTTAGCCATTACGAAAATTATACATTATGCATTGACCTCCCATTGTCTCTAGACTTGATGCCACCATAGCTGAATCGTANAGCCATTACGAAAATTATACATTATGCATTGACCTCCCATTGTCTCTAGACTTGATGCCACCATAGCTGAATCGTACTGTTGCAGCATTAAGCCTGACCATGTCGTCATCTGATATAAGTTGGGCGTAGCATGTAGGCAGCTGGATACGCATCTCATCGTCTAACATACATGTTGTACATTTACAGTATGCTGACTCTGTGCGACGAAAATCTGATGCTATGTATACCTTGCCGATGACAGGTTCAGACAGTNATAAGTTGGGCGTAGCATGTAGGCAGCTGGATACGCATCTCATCGTCTAACATACATGTTGTACATTTACAGTATGCTGACTCTGTGCGACGAAAATCTGATGCTATGTATACCTTGCCGATGACAGGTTCAGACAGTGGCCTATATCTGACAGTCCCGTTCAGCTTGGCGATTAGAGATTCCATGATGAGCTGCGGATCAGTACTAAAGTTCTTTGCCTCGATAGATGAGCTATTTATAATGGTCAGTGGCGTTTTTTTGACCTTTGATATAGTCCGACAGATGCCATGACTTAATCAACAAAGCACTAAGACAAGGGGATACAAGGTTACACATACGCATGTCACATACGTGTTCTAGCAGGTCCGTATTATTCTCTCTCAGCCTTCTAAACGACGGGCATCCACACTCTGTTTATAGATCGTAGATTTTTTTTTTTTAGTGGTGCAATAATTGCTTAAATGTCGCTTCTGCTCCGGCCCGGCCACAAAGACTGTATCATTCTTACTTAGTGCAGCGTCAAGTACATTGCGTGCTTTCTCGTATTCCAAATGGCCCTCACTCCAATTGAGGCTGTGGTATCGTTTTTCCAACTAAATGTTCGTTGCTTTGCTTTTCATGTCCAGCACACGCCATGGATACGGCGGTCTGAATGTATATTTCTCTATGCGGCCGTCATCATNACTTTGCTTTTCATGTCCAGCACACGCCATGGATACGGCGGTCTGAATGTATATTTCTCTATGCGGCCGTCATCATACACTATACAAATACGTTTAATAATAAAACCCTGCTGCGAGACGCATCCCTGAATGTTTGCATGCATTATGTCAGTTGTAGAGAGAATGTACTATAGTTGTAATCTACGTCAGTATTTTAACTACTCTGTCATGCACGTTATATGTGACCAGTCTATCGTTAAGTATTAAGGCGTAGGCCCGGGTGAAGGCCGGGAAATTCTCCGAAGCATTAATTTAAATCCTACAGTCTACAACGCCGGATTTTAAGCGGATGTCTTGTTTGCTAACGTCAAACACTAGTAGGGGCGCCGTGTTCATGAACTTGTTCGGTTCGAGAGTGGGGGCTTGCATTTGGCCATAGTACAAACGCTGGAAACCTGCGTACATTTGGTATGGTACCATATACGCACCGTTCGCGAAATCGATATTTAAATCACCATATGGGTATGCTTCAGAATTTAGGTAAACCTTAACGTTCTTAATATTTACGTGGTCGGATGTCGAACAGTCCCTATTAATTGTGTTCCGTTTGCCTGACTGAAATGCTACAATTGGTTTCTCACTTGTAAAACTAGTTTTTACGTTCCCATTTACGCTTACAGCGCTCNGCCTGACTGAAATGCTACAATTGGTTTCTCACTTGTAAAACTAGTTTTTACGTTCCCATTTACGCTTACAGCGCTCGGTACATTAGGATATGTTTCTAAACTCCAAGTACAAACGCCATATCTACATTCCTTCCTTTTTCTGCATACTTCAAAAATGTTACGCGTTCCGACATGTTCACTTGTACGTGTGGCAGTAACCAGTCAATAGAAAGTATTGAAAGTGTAACTGCTTCTGCGCCTGTGTCCTGGAGTACATTCATTTGGGAGTTGGCCATTTGCATAACTATCTCCTGCTTGGAATTAATAATCACATACCTATAGTCTTCCGCGAACCCTAACAGCATAGCGAGGGGAATACACACTTCAAATTTACCATTGGCATAGACAGGAACCTTAAAGTCTTACTCGATTCCCCAGCCAGCCATTTTGGTGGCCGGCAGTTGGTTATGCGTTAATGAAAGGTAATCCTTTATGGTTGCAGTGATTCCAACATCACGAGTGGCATCTACTTCACATCTGTTCAATTCATAGGAGATTCTATTAATTATGTGAAGTATACAGTTTCTAATGTTTTTAGTTGTTTTTGATAGTATATTACCTCCCCTCGTCTGCATTCCTCGGAAACGCAAATAAGAATACACGGTGCTGTGTAATTATCTTGGTTTTGTACGGGAATCCACACCTCGGACGAGGCTAAGTACGGGCCTGGAAGATAAGGCTAATAAGTGTGGATTTCCGCATTGGTGATCGCCTCTTCGAAACTGACAGGCTCACCTACGTTTAAGGTTTCCACGTCCATATTTACTGTTGACAGTTAAACCTAATTGTGTAAGGAAACGAACGTTTTCAGAGGTTAGCGGANGTTTCCACGTCCATATTTACTGTTGACAGTTAAACCTAATTGTGTAAGGAAACGAACGTTTTCAGAGGTTAGCGGACTGCGTGCCTGCCTCGTACTGACTTTAGGTGTGACGTGATAAGTCCCTCTTATTGCTTTCATATGCTTAATTTTCAGCCCCATCTTTCCGCAAATGCAAACACACTGTTATTTCCTCGCCTCGAAAATTAATCAAACGACTTTCTTGGTCTACTATGGAAATAATTACTTCCTGTACGTTCTCTATCGCGACTGGCACATATATGGGTGTTGTTGGGACGCTCACGAGTTTAAATCCCGGCTGGACGTTTGCAGAGAATTCATGTAATGTCTGGCTTGGTTTACCATTGAGATACGAGCCGCTTACTAAGTTACAGTTTAATCTGATAACGTTCACGGGAAAAATATTTACGGGCAGAGTAGATACATGGGTTTTATTTGCCTCGTATTTTGCATTTTCAAATCCCAGCATGGTGGCAAGAGTATCGTTTTGTGTAACGTCTACCTGTGCCGTACAATGCATCTCGCTGTGCAGAGTATTAGAATTTCCACGCAACACGAAAGTCACATACGGTTCCAGCTAGCGTTNGTACAATGCATCTCGCTGTGCAGAGTATTAGAATTTCCACGCAACACTAAAGTCACATACGGTTCCAGCTAGCGTTAAAGATAATAGCCGATATCTTCAATCTCGTACGAGCCAGTAGGTATGCTTACCTCGCCTCTTTTACCGTCTACCTTTACATATCGGAATATACAATTATGTTCATCGATATTTGGTACTGAAAAATATGTTTGGAAATCTATCATGGCAATAGACCACGCGCCTGCCAGGCTTAGCAGTGGGAAATGTACTGAGCGTAATCCAGACATATTACCTGTCACAATCAAGGTGATCGACATGACTGCCACCTTACTAGTATTGTGTTGGTTTTAAGTAACAAGGAAACACAAGCATAAGTGACTGCAGTTCCAGTTTCGCGGTCGCTGTTCTGTCTCGTGGTTATAATAAATTCTAGCGCCTTTAAAATATTTTTTCAATTCGGGCGGAGCCCTCAAGTTGTTGTAGCTGCCGTAATATTGAATTGTGTTCCCATCCTTTCTATATGCTGTCCAGTGTGTGCCAGACCCCGAACTCGTATCTAAATTTAATATTCCGCATTCTACCTGCCTTGGCCGCTGTGGAAGTGCATCCAGCATAAACACCCCACGGAAGTTATGTATTTTTAATTTTCTCGAAAATTTATGCAAATTTATGTTTGTTAATAGATGGTTGGGCAGTTCACTTAAGATTTCCTCTTTCGCTGTCGACGTACGTGTTTTGTGCCAATGCCGCGATACGGATGCAAGTATAGCCCTTTTCTCATTTTTGTGTGCTGGCAAGGGTTTCCATACGTTTATTATGCCGCAATTGTTCTGCTAATTGCTTATTTCTATCTTTAGCACTATTCACGGCTCGAGCTATCCCGCTGGCACCGTCTATCAACGATCCCAAAAGACCTATCGCAGGCAGCAGAAACGAGAGTATTCCTCCGCGCTTAGTCTTCCTGCTTTTCTTCTTCTTAGCTGTTCGTCTGAATTCCTCGTTTAACTTTAAGCCTTCATGCTTTTCGAAACTCCCCACGCCGCTAATCGTTTGCTGAGCTTAGAGTTGGCTGAACTGCTTATTGCTATGGCTGTATTCGCAAGAATAGTGTCTGCAGTGTGTTGTTCTTTCAAGCTATTGCTCTCAGCATACGAAATATCATGCACCTTACAGGCCACATCTAGAGTATTTATAGGGATGTCACCACTTTGAAGTCTACGAGCTAGACGCGTGCCTGGCCCGCAAAATTTGTAGCCTGGAATGTGGGCCTCAAAAGGTAAGTTGTTAATAATTTTAATTATGAGACCGGCTCCTTTCTTGACCCCACAGGGCATAGCGTGAAACTGACTTATGTATTGTTTAGTGTAAGGTCTTTATAAGGTCTGTGAATGGCTTCGAACGTGGACCGTCCAGTACGAGAGTCTTCTGGCCTGCTTGCCATGCCGGACATCGCTCCCCCACCCCTCCAGCTTGCCGTGCACCAGCCAGGCCAACCTCTCCCCCTCTGCATTTCCTAGCAACCACGAGATGGTGGCCATCTTTGTCCATCTTTGACATGCCCCTTACACCAAAATTTAAACAATTGTAATATTAAAATTGAAATTAACATTCCTAATGGTGATGGTTTTTCATTTCCAAATGAGGCTTATGTATATAAACATTTTAGACCTACAAAAAATATGATGGTGTTATTTATACAAAATATGCAAATGTGTAAATATAGCATCTATAAAAAAGTTTCTAGTTTTTTCATTTTAATTTTCAAAAATTGAAGTTTTAGAACTCCGTTAAATTATTGAAGCTGTCGATAATTATGGTATTACTTCAACTATAATAAATATTTTATAATTATCACAAAGTGAATATTTATTTAGAAATGAGCTATGTCTAAGAAATATTCGATTAAAGGTATTGCTTCTGATGCACCTAATGGAATTATATATCCTTTAAAATATTAATTTTGTTTTATTCAAGAAAATAATTAAATCTATTTGAAAGGAGGTTATAAAATAACATTTTATAAAAAGTCGTCTAATGACAATTATGTTTACCCATCGACTAATGCTAATGCTGCTGATAAAAACCCTGCAGCTGTGGAAAAAATTGTTATTGGAAATTAAGAAATGTTTTGGCCTATTGTTGAATATGAAACTGGTTTTTCAACTCTTTAAATACAAAAAAAAAATTACAAAAATCCTATTATTGCTAATAAATTTAAATATTGGCAATTTTAAGAAACAGAAGTTCCTTAAGATACAAATATTTTTAATTTTGATATAAAAGATACATTTATAATAATATTCACTATGATAAGTCTGAGTTTATTATGTGATTTAAAGTTAATAGAAAAAAATTCCTAATCAAAATAATTATGCTTATATTTTTTCAGCATTGTCATGTAATTAATATTTATACCAAAAATTGTAGATTTAAATACCTTCCAAAAGAAAATTGGAATTTAGATTTTAATAATTGATTTATTTCTAAAAATGATCTAGTTTGTAGTAATTTTAGAAATTCTTAAAAAAAAAAAAAATTGTAGCAAATTATATAAATAATGAACTTCATTTTAGACCACTAGTAAATATTGATGACGAGTATTCCTTTTTTTCTAGAAGACTTTTTTATGTTATTGATTGTTCATATAGAAAGTCCATAATTGGAAAAAACAAACATATATAAAAATGTGTGTTGATATAAATAATTTGGTTCCTAGTAATACAATATGTAATATTATTTTTAAAAGTAAAAACAAGTAATTTATCATTACATGGAAAAAAGAATAATTAAGAGATTTTAAAAATATATTTTAAATTATAAATGGGAAAAGCAAATCTAAAAATATGTTTATATTTTAATTCAAATGTTAATATTAATTGATAAATTATTAATTATAGTAAAAACATTTCAAAAAGTAATTTTTAAATTTTAATGTTAAGCTTCTAAATTTATTCGATTTTTCATAATTTTAATGTTTTAGAGTCTAAGTTTTAACAATTTTGATTAAAAAATTTTAAATTACAAATTATTTTATCTTTGTTATAAAGGATTAATAAAATAATAAGAAAGAATAATTAATTTGTGATACTAGGTTTTCTTTGGTTTAGAATTGACTGTTCAATTTCCATTAATTGTTTTTAAACATGTAATTTATATTTTTTTAAATATCGCATTTTCAAATTAAACTGTTAGTTTAAATAAAACAATTAGTCGGATTTTAAGTTTAATTAAATAACTTTTTTTTTTTTTAATTTTAGCTTTTATATTTTTGAGGTCAATGATATTTTACATATTCTTAGGTTCTTGATATTTATAGAAAATTATCAAACAATTTAAAACTGCGCTAGCTGTGTCGCCATTACGTTGATAGAATGTGACTGGTGTTTCCTCTGCCAGTAAAGCTAGGTACGAATTATAAGTGTTGCGACTACTTTTTATCCAACCTAAATACACTGCTGGATATTGAAATCGTTACACCCATAAAGGTGACATCCATATGGAATAAAATCAAGATGACATACAGTACCGATTGCGCAATGCAAATGATTAAAGTGGCGTTGCAGAAACGTCGCTGCAACACGTGATATAGGGGGAACTTGTAGCCAGTAAACAGTGTTTAAAAGGTCAATACAATAGGCTGGAAAGGCACGTGCAGTAGCAGAGCGTGGCATCACATCCAGGAGATCCTGCAGTCTGTGGAGCCTGCACTGAATTTGCCGGTCTCAACAAGAACAATTCGTAGTCTTTGATAGACGCTGGCCTATGGGCATGGCGTCCACTGCGCCATTTGCCTTTGACCCATCTGCATCATGCAGCACGCCGTCAATGGTGCCAGGAACGCAACGTTAGACAAAGGAGTGACGATGCATTGTGTTTTCCGATTAGTCCCGCTTCAGTCTTGATGCAGACGATGGTCTCAGAAGGTTTTGGCGCCGCAGTGGGCAACGCAACGATCTTGCACTGATTCGTGCACGCATACGTCTCGGACACCAGGTGTTATCGTATAGGGTGTCATCAGTTATGACTGCCGGTCACATCTCGTGGTTGTTGAAAGCAAGGTGAGAGCACAACAATATGTCAATAAAGTTCTGCAGCCCCATTGTATCATATTTTTGCACAGCATACCCAACGCTATCATGCAGTAAGATAATGCTCGTTCCCATACAGTTCACATCACCCAACAGGCTCTGCAAGACGTGGAGACCATTCATTGGCCTGTCAGGTCTCCAGATTTGCCCCCTACTGAACATGGATGGGATACGATGGGGCGACGTTTGCACCTCTGTAAAAAAAAAACCGCCCAAACACTGTATGATCTACGTGTGAAGTTTCGGGAAGCATGGTGGTATGTGCATGTATGTTAGAATCCCGGTCGCATCGCTGCCTGTATAGACGTGAGAGGATGCCGTACCCCATATTTAACACATGCTCTGCGGATACCAAACAGCGTGCCTTCTATGCGTGAAAGACTAATCACTACTCATTTGTACTGTCATATATCACCCTGTGATGGTTTAATAAAATGTCATGTAAGGAAAGAGGATGTAGTGACTTCCATGTTCGGCAGTGTATTTAAGTTGGTAATTTTGCCTGCTCTCTATATGGAAGCGTTATTAGGCGAATTGCACTTCGAAATACACTTCTACGAGTATCTGATGTTTATAAATGTTAACGTTAAATTAAAGTTGTTAATTTTACTTTCAAAATCTCAAAAATACAGGCGAATAAAACAATTTAAATTAATCAGTGGTCGTTTACGTGAAAAAAGCAGGACATTTAGCGGGACACCTGACTAAAGTAATACATTATACGACTTCATAAAGATTTTCGCATTCCGCAGGTTAAGCTTTTAAATAAAAGTACTGTTCGGCGAAAAGCACGACGCGACGTCTAATTACGCTCATCTAAATCGTAAGCGCAAGTAGGCCTACTTCAGACAATTCAACGATTACATACTGTAAAGACTTTACAAAACACAGAAAAGTCAAAATAAAAAAATTATGATAATAACTAAAACAAAGTATTTCCGAGAGAGAATTTACTCATTAAATACTATATTGGACTAGTAAATTACAATGAAACGAATCGTAAACGAAGATTCCTTGCGAGAACATATTTATTTACTAGTAAGGACTTCCTCACTGATAAATTTCAGACATGTCTTGAAGTAGCTGATGACAAAGAATTTTAATCTACAGGGATTTACTTCCATAAATTATTTTTACATCACGAAAACATTAAAATTGTAATTTTGGTAACTTATTACGCAGAAAACTATGCACCGAGAAAAAAAAATTGTATAATGAAAATTATTTGCATTATGGTATCTACAAAATTATCTCTGTTTCACTATTCTAGTTCAGTTTCAGTCTCGTTTTATGTTCCATTTGTTTGCACGCCTTTGTAGACCGCGTTACAAAAATACATAGTGTTTTAATATTTTTAGTCACTATTTTACCAAAAGCTTTATTATTTAAACCAATTAAGTAATGTATAGCCTACATCGCAAATAAATAACAGTTTTTTAAGCAGAAATATGAAGAGATCCGGAACTTGAACATTTTAGGAATACGGCCCTGATTATAGCGAGGATTATAGCAGCCACGTAAATACAACGTTGACGAATTCATGTGCCGAACTCGGAGAGGTGATCCCTTATGAAAAATAAGGTTGGGTATACATTGGCAAACACTATTTGGTGAATAATAAGGGAGGTATGCGGCATTGAAAATCAATGTTTGAAATGCATGAATGTAAAAATATCAGGAATTACTTGAGATGGAGCGAAAAAAATCGGAATCGTCTGCAATTGGTCACCGCCAAAGAACTATTAATTGATGCATATAATTTTTATATTTAAATTAATGTAAATAAAATTAATTATTAAACATGTATTTTAACATTAGTACCAATATTACAACCCTAGTAATGATTATAATTGTCCTATTTGTCGGAGTGCTTTCTAAAGTATTCCAGACGGGAAATACGCTCTAATTTTCATTAAAAATACTATTATTGTTTTTTTAAACNAGTGCTTTCTAAAGTATTCCAGACGGGAAATACGCTCTAATTTTCATTAAAAATACTATTATTGTTTTTTTAAACCTGTAAATAATTAAATTCGAGCAAAATATTTTACAGCGTTTCAAAGGAGTTCTGCATGTTGTACAGTCGAGTGCAATGCTCCACTAGAAGCCACTCTACCAAACAAGGCACACAGAATTTAACGCTCACGTCCTTACAGCGCATTTGGAGCACACACACTGCCCTATATCCTGCTTGACCGGCCGGTAGAGGCAGCAATTTGTCGGAGCGGAATCTGAGAATGATGGCGCGGCTTGGCACCCCTGTCCGTGACGTAGCGCGCATCTGTAGGAATGTAGCACGCGCGCGGCTATGTGGTGGCTCCCCCTGACACGGAAGCAGGATGCTACTGAGGAAGATCACACACGCACACGCACACTCTACGTGGCCACGCGCAGAATCTTAGCATTATCCTTACGAAGGGCCTTGTTTACGTGCTGCACGCACTGCCATACCTNTTGTTTACGTGCTGCACGCACTGCCATACCAACAACCCAGCGCCTCAGAGGGGCTGCAGTGAAGAACGGAACGCATGAAGTGCGTTGCAGAGATTTGGTCTAGGCTGTTCACGGTAAAGTGAACACTTTTTTAAGCGCTCTAATTAGGAATAATAGTCAATAAATATATTTTATTATAGTCCTAGACGTTAACTTCCGAGTGTGGTGGAATATACACACTGCGTTTATTTCTTACATGTCAATGTTTACTAAAAAAAGGCGATTAAAGGATAAAAAATGGCTGAAAGGAAAAAGTAACTAGGGTCTCAAAAGTGTTCACTTTACCGTGAACAGCCTAAAAAAACGCGTGATTAAAAATAGTTGGATATTCCGTTGTGGTGTCTACACACTAAAAATATTTAAGAAATGTTTCGTGCCCAAATATAAGTTATCATTACAACTTAACGTATTTTTTTGCCTGAAAAAGGCTACACAAAGAGTGTTTTCAGAATCTGTTCCATCCTCTACATTTTCAAGCGTCATACTTCTATCTTTATTAGAGTGCCATAAAAATATAAGGTCGCCGACGGAAAGACTGCGCGCCAGTTGAGAGCCTTGCGCGTAGAGGCGATGAGACAGTAAAACATCTTATTAACGAGTCAAAAATGTTTTCCTTTTATTTTATCTTTTCTACCGAGAGTACATAAAAACTTACTAGCAAATCCTAAATGTCCGACTAGAGTTTTTGAAATATATGAGTGCGATTTCCAATTAGTTTTTAAACTGAAAGATTTGGCACGAATGTCGTTCGTCGTGAAATATATATGATTGAATGAGTTTTTACACTATTGAGTTAAAATTTGGCATGGTTATTGTTAGTTAACCTTATGAACAAACTTGTGAACACGAACGAAATTCTGTTCATAGTATGTCGAGTATGTTGGAGTACCAATTTGGCAAACACCTATATGGACCAGTGAGAATTATATATTTCTCAGAACCTATAACTAATTCGTGCTACCACCAAATCCTTCTCCCATTTCCAACGAAACACTGTCTACCATTGATTCAAAGAGAATATTTTCTGTCACAGGAAAAGAAAATTCTTGGATATCTTCCCTATTAGTTTTCCTGGCGTCACAAATTTGCTTAGGAGAGAAGGAAAGGGGATACGTTCACTCTAGCGTTCTGTGCATGAATTCAGCGAGAATTAAAATAATAGTTGGTGCAGGCTGTCTCCTATACCTCACCATGAATCTTCCCCAACAAGGATGCAGAGACAGACCTGCGGGTGGTGGAATGGTGGGTGAATAGGGATGGGGAGGTAAAGTGGTCGTTGTTGGCTAATGCTGAGTATCACTACTGCATCAGAAAGTATACATATGGCTTGCGCAGTAAAAAAAATTTCTTTGAGAAAATATAAGATCTCCTCCCTCCTCAACACCCCAACATCTTACAGGGTTAAACCCATGGAATTATGATAATTTGTGTAATTATTAATATTAATCATTCAAGACTGGTTTCGCCGTATTCATTTCAATGCAAGATGAATGGATTAATTTTTTATTTAAATTTTTGTGAATATGTATTGTGGAGTCAATTATTGCGGTCATTACTAGATATAAATGTGAATCGTTTCACCCAGAGCTTGCTAGTGTTCATCAGGAAATATTCTGTTTTAATTTTCTGAGTAGTATAAAAATGTTCCTTCACCTACAGGGACTTGGGGCTGGGGACTAAGAAACAAGCGGCCACCATCTTGGATTTTCATTTTTTCCCACAATTTTTTTTTCCTCAAAATGTACTAATATCACTAGAATCTCCCTCAAAATTTCCCGAATTTCCGCAAAGAATTAGCACTGCATAATGCAGCTGACATTAGTACCATTTGCACAATCCGGCAGAATGCGACTGAAAATGCAAATTACAGCTGTATTTTGCAAACATTTACAAGCACCTCCCGCACTGTCATTACATGACAACACCAACCAACTTGTTTCAAGAATGTTCCAGTTAATTGTCCTGTCATGCTACTACATGCTGTGCCACTCCACCATTTTACAAGCATATTCTAAGAAGTATGCCAAGTACGCCTATCCTAATAGCGCCTACTCTAAGTACACATATGCCAATTACATCTATAAGAAGTACACCTACACTGATAATGTCTATGTTAATCGCAAATATGCTAATGATGCGTATGGTAAGCATACACGCATGCATGCAAATATTAATCACCGGATGCAGCCATCTTGCCCTTCGTCGTTGTCGTCTGCTACCATACAACAATCGCCACTATACTACTGTACGCGCCCAATAGAGTGCTGCACACACCTGTGCTCTTCAGTCACCCGCCAGGGTGCATCGTCATCGTTTCTGCTACCGCTTGCTAGGAGTGATACCATCACCACCCCGACATCTTTGTTACACCTGGCGTCTGCTAGGGATGCTGAGGTCACCGGCCATCTCAGTTTACCCCGTCGGCCGTCAGGAGCGTTGACATCGTCAGTTCGAGCAAGCCACCAATGTCCGTCATCATCACCTCCGATGACGGTCACTAGGAACGCTGGCATTTAAGGTCGAAATCCATCACATAACCGGTGGGACTATCACCCTTATGCAGTATTCAATGCAGGGGAGCCCAAAAATAAATATATAAAACACCTCAGAAACATGACTATAAAAATACGCCAATGGGAGCCGCAAGCCACGGCCACAATTCCGGACCAGTTCACACAGATTTTATATAAAAGTTACATAAAATCGAAAATATATGCATAAATAAATGCGGGTTCGTCACCAGCTTGAATATAGTAAGCATATGCATAATTAAAGGTATTTATACAGTAATAACGTAATCAGTCCAAGCTGAAAATACAAGACAGTGGTTGCCTTACCACATGTCATGTTTTAAGTACAGTATGTCTATATCTGATTCCCACAAACTTATAAGCATAGGTAACCATAATTTCCGAACTGTATAAGATATAGTCGCCAAATTCATATCATAGGAATCGCCACTGATGAAGATCAGGGTGGTAGGGTAATTATGCCTTAATTCCTCTTATAAGGTTAGTTGACTTCCATTTCTCATCAGCTGAAGGACGCTATAGCCACCAAATTCATATCATAAGCATCGCTCCTAACTCCAACCAAGGCAATATGGTCAATTATGCCTTAACCCATACTATAAGCATTGTTGGCTGCAATTTTCCATCCACACAAGTTATAGTCGCCAAATTGATATCATAGGCATTGCTTCCTGATGTTGATCAGGAAAGCCGGGATAATTATGCCTTAACCCATATAAGCATAGTTGGCAACCATTTTCCACCCGCTGAAGCTATAGTCGCCAAATACATATCATAGGCACCACTACCAACCACTTATAAGAATAGGTGGCTGTATTTACCATCCACTGAAGCTATAGCTGCCAAATTCAAGACATACGCATCGCTCCCAACCTCGAACAATGTAATGGGGATAATTATGCCTTATCGTTTCTTATAACCACTGTTTTTCGTCAATTTCAATCTGCTGAAGCTATAGCTACCAAATTCGTATTATAAGCAACACTCCCAACATCGACCATGGTGTGTGACGTGCATGTGAGTATGCACGCAAATTGTGAGTTAATAATGCGTTGCCTGTTTAATGATAAAGCACTACACTTATTTACTGCATGCCTCAGGTGTGGTGGCAGACTACTTTATCTATGGCATCTATGATCTTTGAGTGCAACAGGGATTGTGCCGAGCGGCGACCAGCAGAGGATATTTTTGTTCCCCGAGAGTGTCGTGTTGACCGGAGTACGAGGCGGCGATGGTGCATGGTGACGGGTGGGCGAGGTGTCGGTAGCCACTAGGATAAGACCGTTCACCAGTGGTACAACTATGACTCGGGAGTACGATTGAATAGTTAGAAATAGTCGGTTCAGAGTAATGGCTATGGCTGGGAGAGAAGGGAGCCAGAAGCTTGGTAAGAAAACAGTAAACACCACGCTCTTGCATTCCTCTTCGATAGCGGCCATTTTGTTTTCGAAATTTTTGAAAAACATTTTAAATTTTTTAAAAATTTCAAATATTTTTTCAAAAGTTCCAAATTTTTTTCAAAAGTTTCAAATTTTTTTTCTCGAACATTCCATTGCAGCAATTTTGTTTTTTCTAAATAGCCTCAGGCGAGCTCCCTAAGACGACTCCACGTATCCATTACATAGCCTCAGGCGAGCTCCCCACAACAAAGCCACAATCGCATAACACAGCCTCACGCTGCACGTTCACATCGCCGCAGGCGACGATGAAACTAATGTCTTTAGATTACAGCAGGAAAAGCTACTACCTAGAACCGTACGGGGTATCATAGCAGTACCGAGCAACTGCGGTATGACCTGTGTGCTTCTCAGCCTCCTGGATGAAACCAACGGTCATCGGTTCGAGAACGTTTACCTATACTCGAAATCGCTACAACAACCAAAGTACTTACGCCTAACACAAATGCTACAAGCTATGGATGGACTTCGTTATTTTCCATGTAGTGACAATGGTGCGGTCGTGCAGCCAAGCAATGCCTTGCCAAACTCTGTGTTTATTTTCGATGACATAACATGTGAGAAACAGGTGACAATGCAGCAGTATTTCAGCGTGGGATGCCATGTAGCAGTGGATTCTCTTTACCTATGTCAAACGTATTCACGAATGCCTAAACAGCTTTNTTCAGCGTGGGATGCCATGTAGCAGTGGATTCTCTTTACCTATGTCAAACGTATTCACGAATGCCTAAACAGCTTTTTCATGACAATGCTAATTTCCTAGTACTATTTCGTATGGATGACCTGAATTTATGTCACGTCTACTCTGACATGACATTTGACAGATTTAAAGACATGTGTTCATTTTGCTGGTGCGAACCTCACCGTTTCCTAGTGATAGCAAAGGATTTTTCGCTTGATAAGGGACGGTACCATACGGGTTTTGATCAGTTCATTATCGATCATCAGTGTAGCATGAGCTACTCAGTATCCAAGTTCGGCCAAAGCGGCCTGAAGCGTGCGCCGGAAAGCTGTATTATATCTACTAGCGACGGGAATTGTAGTTTTGGAGGGAAACGAGCCAAGAATCTCGGCGGAGCGAAACATGACAGCGATGCTGCAAATGTATCCTTTGTCCGCAGCGTTACTTCGGAAGTGTTGTGACCAGTGGCTGCATTTCAAACTAGTATTAAGATGCATCTTTGCACATTATTGGCGGGAATGACATGAATCGCTGCTTTAGAGACAGTGCTGAGTGGCATTGGCGACTGTATAGCCAGCAGAGTTCATACGACCATGAAAAGTGAATTACGCCCATTGACTGAAGACGTTAAGAAACTGTCTGCTTTGGGTGGGAAACTTGCCACTGTGGAAGGCCTACTCTTCTATACCAATATACTAACTACTAACATGGATTTGCGGCTCGGTACATTAACCAAAAATGTGTCCCAACTGACTGCTTTTACTACCGGGATGCACTCGAAGCTGTGGAAGGTCGACTGTTTGACAACACGAATGTACTGTCTACCAAGATGGAGGTCCAGCTACACAAATTATCCGAAGATGTACTGAAACTGCACGCTTTAGGTGGCAAGATTTCAGCAGTGTAGAAGAAAATCGCTGATGTGGGAGAGTAAGTCGGCGCCAGAGTTCTAGCAGGCCTCGACACGAAACTAGATGGGTACCTTAATATAAAGACCGAGAGCATTGACGAGCTAACCTCAATAGATAAGAAGCTTTATTTGAACCTCGTCGCCATGGAAGGCCATCCGTTCGCCAACACGAATGTACTGTCTACCAAGATGGATGCTTAGTTTCGCAAATTAACCGATGATGTACAGAAACTCAGCACATTAGGCGGTAAGATTTCAGCTATGGAGAAGAAAATTAACTATGTGGGTGAGCAAGTTAGCATTCATGTTCTTTCTGGTCTCACTGCTAATCTAGACAGTAAACTTAATGACTAGACCACGAGTGGCATCATGTTAGTTGCAATAAGTAAGAAGCTAGAAACGAACCTCGATGCCGTCAGTATGATGTCCATCACAGTGAATAAACATTTCCAGACTTTAACTAATAATATGTGGAGTGTAGTGGGAAGCAAGCTGCCTGCCATGGAAGCACAGCTTGTCAATTTGGGTGAACGTGTTGACTATAGGTCTCTTACGACCCTCGCAACGACATTGAAGGATATTCTATGTGTAGCGAACGAGAGTGCAGGCAAGCTGACTGGTGTGGAAGCCAAGCTCACTGCAGTTGAGACAAAGCTCGAACAGTTCGACATTAAGGGTTTTGCAATCCTTTCCGCGAAAATAGTCGATCACCTAAATGCGTCAGGCACAGATTCGGGTACGCTTAACACAATACGTACACAGCTGAAGAGCGTAGGTAGCTTAGAAATAAAACTCAACTCAATATTCGAAGGCATGACTAATAATCTTATTACAAATATGCTCGAAGAACTCGATAGCCGTAACCGAACTTTGAGTACGGGACTTTCAGATATTGAGGAACTTATTCATCACAGGATTGTTCATTATTTAAATGATTTGCGCATGGACGATGAAAAATGGATGCATTGCGAGCACGTACGTACTGCAGTCCTCCAGCAACTCAGTATGTTCAAAGATAAAATTGTCAATCTGATTTCAAGGAGAGCCATTGTCTAATATATATAGTATGAACATTTCACTTATATTTTCAGTATAATGTCTGCTGCCGTCGAGGATTTATGGCGCGACATTGCAAGTGTGTGTGATAAGTATCTACTGGCCAAGCGAGCTCGTATAGAGCGTGATGCTGTATTGGAAGAGGCCTTACGCCTGCTCACATCCCGGCTGGATACTTTACAGAGGCAAACTATTCTGCCTGTCGGTA